>JAXDDX010000359.1:0-134192 GCA_034670405.1 Hoplostethus atlanticus | reverse complement strand
CAACTAAACTGCCTAAAGCCATGAGAGTCCACCCCGCCTTCCATGTGAGCCAAGTCAAGCCCGCCCGAGAGAGTCCGCTGGTTCCCGCCTCCAGGCCCCCACCTCCCCCCCGTGTCGTTGACGGGGGTCCTGTCTACACGGTCCGTCGGCTTCTGGCTGGTTCGCCGTCGGGGCCGTGGCTTCCAATATCTGGTCGATTGGGAGGGTTACGGTCCAGAGGAACGTTCCTGGGTTTCTGCCAGTAATATTCTGGATCCTGATCTCATTCGGGATTTCCATCGCCTTCATCCCTCGCAGCCTGGGCCGTCAGGTGCCCGGCCCTAGAGGGGGGGGTACTGTCACGCTCCTGCTCGGACCCGTTAACTCCCTTTTGGTTTTCCTCTTGTGTTTTGTCTTGTTTCCTGTTTTATTTTGTTACTCACTTGTCGTCTCGTTTCAGGTCACTTTACTTCCTTTCCTCCCCGAGGCTCCCCGCTGTGTGATTACCTGCCCCGCCCTAATGTGTTGCACCTGTGCCTCATTGTCTCCCCTCCCTGTCAGTATTTAGTCTGTGTGTTCCCCTGTTCATTTGCCAGTTCGTCTTTGTTCCCCTGTGACAAACTTACCAGCCTTCCGTTGTTTCCTGCATTCCCTCGTGAGTGTTGTTTTTTTTGACGTTGCCTTGTTTCTTCGACCTGGATTTTTGCCTGCCCCTTGTCTGCTACCTTTGCCTTATCCGGACTGGCCTTTCTGTGTACCGAACCTAGCTGGAATAAACGGACTTGTACCTTATCTCCCGTCTCGAGTCGTGCATTTGGGTCCATGCTTTTGTGCCAAGTCTGACAGCAATAGTGCTGAGGTTGAATTGGGAGTCAATAGCTAACAAAGATCATTACCACTCTCGTGAGTGCAGTTTCGGTCGAGTGAAGGGATCTAAAAGCCAGATTGGAAGGGTTCAAGCAGGTTATTTTTTGACAAAAAATCTGTAAGTTGACTGGCTACTGTTCGTTCAAGTAATTTGGAGAGGAACGGCAGATTTGAGATTGGTCTATAGTTCTGAAGTACTTCGGGGTCAAGGTTTGTTTTTTTCAGTAGTGGCTTGATCACGGCCGTTTTAAAGGCGGAGGGCACAGTGCCAGTGGAGAGCGACCTGATTGATCATATAGAGAATGGAGGGTCCTAGGATAGGGAATACTTCTTTAAGCAGTTTAGCAGGTTAGAGGGTCAAGCATGCAGGTCGTGGGTTTTGAAGACAGAGTTAGCTTGGTGAGAGAGTCTAAGGAAACTAAATCAAAATGTGAGAAAAGACATTCAGCCCGGGGAACACCAAGTGGACTTTTCAGGTGTGAGATGGCACCACCAGTGGAGAGTGTACTGGTGATCTCATCTCTAATCAGCGTGATTTTCTGACTAAAAAAGGACATGAAATCATTCGGGGAAAACAGAAAGCTATCAGAGGGGGAGGGATTCCGTGTTAGCTTAGCAACAGTGTCGAATAGAAACTTTGGGTTGTTTTTATTTGCACTGATTAACCTAGAGAAGTGTGCAGTTTTGGCTGACGAGAGTGCACATTTTATAATATTAGCAAGCTATCATTCCAGGCAAGCCGGAAGACTTCGAGTTTGGTCAATCGCCATTTACGTTCTAGTTTTTCTACAGGCTTGTTTAAGTGCACGAGTGTCGTGGGTAAACCACGGTGCAAACTTCCTAGCGTGCTGTTTTCTAGTGACTAACGGGGCGATTGAGTCAAGCGCGTTGGTAAGGCTAGCGTTTAGTCGTTGGCCAAAATTGTCGAGTGAGCCAACATGACCAGAGAGTGATGCGAGAAAACTGGGCAGTTTTTTCAGATAGTAACGAGGCCGTAGTGGCATTAATACGACGGCTAATATAAGTATCTTCACATTTTTGGCGTGGGAAGATCAATTTGATTTCAAATTTAATGAGATAGTGATCAGATAGGGCGGGCACATAAGAGGAGCCCACTAAAGCAGAAACGGGAATCCCAGGGTCAAAACCAGGTCAAGGGTGTTGCCGCCATGGGGGGTTTGATTCATTAAAAAATTTGAGTAGGCCGCAAGATCAATAAGATCTGGGAAGGCCTTACGAGGGTCGGGGGAAATTATTCAGGTGAATTTTTAAAATCCCCCAAAAATGTGAATATAGCAGCTCGGTCACTAAGCCCGAAATTAAATTGGGAGAACTCTTCTAAGAAGAGCGAATAGGGCCCAGGGGGGCGGTAAAGTACTGCTAAGTAGAATGACGGGAGATTCGTACGTAGGGCGCAGAATCAGGCTTGAAGGATGTAAATTTGTTGTTCGTTTTGGGGAGTAAGAAAAGGATGGGGTTTAAATATGGGGGCAACACCCCCTCCTTTTTTATCCCCCGGGGCAACCTGAGAATAAGAAAGTTTGGGGGAGAAGCTTCAATTAGAGACAAAAACTTTTTGGGGCTTTAGCCGGGTTTCACAGGACCCATCTGTTGACATGTTCATAATAAATCATTGATCGAAAGTTTTGTTGCAATGATTTTATATTATGAAGCCCACAGTGAGGGTTCAATATGCTAGAGTTTTTACATGTTAATGGCATTTGCTGGGTCGAATTTCAATTAAGTTCTGTATTTCTGTGGGTCGGTGGGAAATTTGACGGGCGCGGTGGGGGGAAAGATAAGTTTAATTTGGAAGGACGTACTGTATTTTTCAAATCGAGAGGTCCGCTGCCAGAGGATAAAGTAAAAGCAGACGGGTAAAACTGGGTTTGATAGGGGGAAAAATGGCGAGCGGGGGGCACAGTCTCATTGTTCTGCTGTAAGCTCTAACCTGGCAGACTCCACACCCTTTCTAGGCTACAGGTTCTCTAATCGCCTGCATCCCGGCGAGCTCTACGGACAGATTCAGTTTTTTCCCTTAAAACATCATCTATTTGCTAGATAAAAAGCAGCGCCTACCCCATTAGGGTGGAGGCCGTCAGCTTTCAGCAACCGGGGTTTTGCCCCAAAGGAGGGCCAGTTATCTAAGAAGACTAACCCTTTTCTTCAAAATCTTCGCCCCCAGAGGTTGAGGAGACTAATCTGCTATAACTCTATCATTGCCCCTCGCGAAAGGTAAGGGGGGCCCGAGACAATTAATCGATGCCGACACATCTTCCTAGCGAGGTCAATGTCCTGGTATGTTGAGTTGGGGACCTCAGATTTCCTATCCTAAAGTCATTTGGGGCCACGGTTATGATGTTGCAACTACTGGGTGGACCGTTTGCCTCTTTCTTACCCTGTGTCTAAACCTATTGTTCGCCAGCACCCTTAAATTAGCCTCAATTCGGTAGCTCTGGGGCCCCGGGTAAAAAGAAAAACCCCGGCCCCGGATCAAGCCTAACATTTCGGGTGAGGAATGCCGTAACTAGGGTGCGAGACAGTCGGCGGGTCCGGGGACCCGGGGGAGCGCCGACCCGGGGGCTAGCAAGAAAAAGTAAACGATTGGGCCCTCGGGGGCACCCGGTGGCGAATCGGGCCGCCCAAAAATGGCGGGGGGAACCGGCAGGCTCTCCGACGTCCGGAGACCGGGACAAAATCGTCACCCCTCCCCATGGAGCTCATTCTTCGTAACGCTCGGGCTACTGTAGCGCTGTGAGCCGGTAGATGCCACGTACTAGGCTGTCTGGGGTGCCCTCTCGTCTAAAAGGGAAAAGGCCTATCCCCTTCTAATGAGGGCATCTCTCTAACAGAGACAACCTCTCTAAAACGAGCACACAAGAGGGGCACGGGAACAAGAAGCCCTGCTTACCCTTTCCGGTATGGGTTTGGGGGACTAGGTGGGGTTTTATGGGGGAGCCGGCGCTAGATCGAAAAATCGCTGCTGGAAAAAAAGACACGGGCGGATGCAAAAAAAAAAAAACAAAAAAAAATAAAAAAAAATAACCGAAAACTGTATTGTCTGGTGGGTTCGGTGATCTAAGTTTTGATGGAGCGAAGTTTAGCGGAGCTGTTTTCAAAAAACGGGCGGCGAGAAAGGAAACGGAAACGAGGAAGCGAGCTCAGTAGTGATCGTAGTGTAAAGGGGTGCATGAATGATGTCAAAATTTTTGTAAGGCGGGGTTTAGAAACGATATCAGGCCCATTATAGCCCGATTCGGGCAGGAACCTGGGGTGGGTCAGTCGGGAACGTCAGGGGGCGCAATCATCGTTTTTGTTGTGTAGTGGACATAGGGACGACAACGAGCCGCATCTGGGAGCCTCCGACGTCCCCACAAAAGATACTTTTTGCCATCCACGTGTTCCGTCTCGTCGGAGTTTACCAATAGGAGCACGGAGCGCTATAAACAAACATGGCGAAGCGAAAGAGAAATTAAGTTGTTGGTGCCGCTAGGTGGAACTATGAAACTGGCTCTGGCTCCTGTGGCTGGCTAGCCAGCTAGCTACATTTAGGTTTCACTACAGGCTAAAACATTGTTATTTTTCACCTCTTTGAAGGATTGACAACCCATACTGTTCTCTTCATGCAACCCAAGAACGGGTCCACAGTTGTTTTTTTCTTTTTTTTTGCCTTTTCGGAACACAAGACAGCTAATATCATGCATACCACTTCGGACGCCATTGTTTGTTTACATTCTCGTTGCCTAGCACCTGCTTTCCGATGACATCACGCACATAAGCAAGCGATTATTGTCGGTGACCAACGTGTAGTCTGTCGGCCAAGACACGGCACGAATTTATCACTATCGCCTAATCTGACACAGTGACCATCGTAACAGACAAAAATATCGTGTAGTCTGATCCCGGCATAAGGTGTAACAAAACACAAAAGGAAACTAAAGTAACTGCAGCCCTCACACGACCAGCAGGGTGCCTGCAAGAGACCAAAAGAAGAAAGAATGTGAACAAAGCATGGCAGAGCGCACCAATGAGTACCAGGACCTTGCTTTTATAGACTGGTGCCACCGGGCCCAGGTGTCACCAGAAGGCACTAATCAACAACCCGACCAATAAGACACGCCTGAACCAGTTGTCAATCAGTTTTTAATTCAGCGAATCACTCCACAGTGTTATAAGGAGGGAGGTACACAAACAACTCACGCTCCATCCGTTAGTTTTGTACGGTTTAGTCCTATACTACAGGGATTTCCCTTGCTTTGCAGACATTATTGCTTCATTAGATTCAACCGAAGAGGTTGTGATGATACAGCAGGCTGACAATAAATTGTAAAATAACGTTAGCCTTTGGTTTGCCATTGGTGTGCCTGTTTAAAATGTTGATTAAAAAACATTGCTGTCTGTTGATACTTTGATCCTTTGACTAGAGCTAAAAGTAACAGCTGGCTTGACATGTGACAGGGTGGATTAGCTAACTGAGATAGCTAACAGCGTTCCCTGTGAAACTAAGCTAACAGGCTAATCAGCTAGCCTCTACTCATAGCCCACCGATAACACAACTCCTTTTTTTCTCCTCCCCTGTGACTCCTGACCTCTCTTCTTTTTCGCCAATCATCATCGCGTCATCACAGGCATGAACAAACAAAATAACCTTCTGTTGGTTTGGTGGTGGCCAGCCTCTTCATCTTGGTCAGACCCAGACTCAGGTGCACTTGGGTCTTCTGGAGGTTGGTCTTGGTCAGACTCCTCGACACTTGGTGTTCTGACTCAGAGTTATCCTCTGCCGAGGAGCTGTCATTCGTCTGACTTTACCCAGACTGATGTGAAGAGACATCTTCCTCTTGGAAGTCCACCGTGGACTGAGCAGCACGCATACCTCTGAACCCAGACTCTCTCAGGCAACTGTGGGGCCAGTAATACTCCAGGGGCCTCATTTATAAAACTATAGATTCCATCCTAAAACATTGCGTACGCACAAACCTCAGAATCTACTAATGCAAGAAAATATTCAGATCTATAAAACCGTGCAGCGCACACCTGTACGCAGTCTTCTCTTTATAAATACCCACCTGCGGTGAATTGTGCGCTCGTGTACTCCTCCCAGTGTCCTCCCACTACTCCTCCCAGTGTCGTCCCACAATCATCCATAAATGGTCAATGCTAAATAGCTCATGAATATGCCTCATCACTGAGGTTGAGCGCCGTACACTGAGGTGTACTGTTTGGAGCTCAGTAGAGGCATCTGTGCCACATTGTGGAGAACAGCACAAGCCCTAATAATCCGGCACACCTTAATAATAATACAAATAAACTTTAGTTTAAGTTACAAAGTGCTTTAGAGGATAAAATAAAAATAGTAGACAAACTGACGATGAACAAAATGATAAAAACAATTTAAAAATTATGAAGTTATTAAGTTATACAACATTGAGCATAAGGAGCTACATATGAGAGAGTAAAATATGTTTAGCCCCTCAGTTGTATTTTTGCCCCCTCAGTTTAAGCTTTATGTATCTATAGAAAAATATTTCCATAGGCGTATGCAAGGGCGTCCATATAGTAGCCTACTGAAACGGAGCGGAGGAGATCGATAGACAGACAGACAGACACGTCACTTAGTTCGGTTTCTCAGCCTGCTTGCTTTTTGTGGTGGTAAATACATTCCCCCCATTGTGGAGGGAAAGAGAGAGAGAGAGAGAGATGCAAGCCGCAAACTGCTGTTTCTACGCGCCTCCCCCTGCTGATTTTGACAGAATCGTTATCGTTCATAAATTCTCTGCAGTGCTCCGTTCTTATGTGAGTCTCTGATTAATAAATGTATTCTTTGATTTTGAACAGTAGCCTCATGTTGTTGTTCTTTAGCCTTTCTGAGACTGTTGCATGGTTAAATCACTGAGTTTTATTTTAGGAAAAATTGCCCCTTCAGTCACTTCATCCTGGCGCTGGCCTGGTAAAATAATCAATAAAATAAGATTTAAGTAGTGGCTTAACAGATACAACAGACCACAATCCCTGTGAAAGCACACTTATAAAACTATGTTTTTAAGAGGACTGAGCTTTATTTTGTGATCTCCCCATCGGGCGTCGCTGATTCCCGTGTCTGAAAAACTTTGCGGTGAGCTCTACACATGGGTGAAAGGATGCGTAGAACTGCGCACCTTTTACCGCATAGAATTTTTCTATAAATCCCGACGTTTGCGGTAAAATATGCGGACGCACATTTCACCCCCGTTAACGCCACTTTTTTGTGCGTAGCAACCTTTATAAATGAGGCCCCAGGTCATCAGAAGAGTCTGAGAACTCTTGTAACTCCTGACAAGCTTCTTGAATCTCGGGCATGATTTTCTTCTTCTTGTGTGTCTCAGCTCTGGTTCTCGGCTTGGCAGGTGGGTCATCAATTTGTTCGGTGTTAGGCATCCTCACAAGCTCTCCTATCGGGAGCATATGATCTCTGTGCATGGTTTTTGTCCCAGATCTTCCATCTGCACTCTTGATCTTGAACACAGGAAGGTTGGGCATCTTTTCAACCACAATGTATGGATCAGGACTCCACTTGCTTTCCAACTTGTGTTTTCCTCTCAGACCCAAGTTTCTGAGCAACACTCTGTCCCCAATTTCCAATGACTGTGTGGCGGACTGGGGAGGGAGGGGGGTAGGCTTCGGCTGCACTCAATTAAAGCTATTTAACAGGTTATTTAATTAACCTGTGTGTGTGGATGTGTGCCAGAGTGCGCCAGTGTGAGAGGCTGGCGGCGAGAATGGAGATGACAGGGATGGAGGATCCGGTCGGCCATGTGCGGAGCAGGGAGAACGAGGCAGCAGCAGCGTCTGAGCGGGGTCCGCGGCTGGAGTGCTGGGACGGAGGGGAGAGCGTGCGTCTCCCTCCGCGGCGACGACCGACGGAGGTCCCCGGGGGTGCAGTCGGGAGCCGTCTGCAAGAGGTGGTGACAGTCGGGGTTGCTGGCTTTGGGGTTCCGCGGCTGACCCGCCGGGGAGGACTGAGGTGCGTCAGCGGAGCGAGACGAATCCCAGTACAGTGGCAACTTGCCACAGACTGGAATCCCACTCTCTGGTCATACAGCTTCTTGTTCGTCTGCTGCCTTTGGTCCGCAGCCTCCGAAGCGAGCTTGTAGGCCTGTTTCAAGTCCTCCTTCAGCTTGGTCACATAGCTGGAGTGACAACCATCCTTAACTCTGTCTGGAGAGGTTCCGAAGCACAAGTCAACCGGAAGTCTTGCTTCTCGGCCGAACATCAGGTGATATGGCGAGTAGCCAGTAGCGTCACATTTGGTGCTACTGTACGCATGCACTAGGTGCCCGTAATGCTGGCTCCAATGGCGCTTCTTCTCCCGGCCGAGGGTACTGAGCATGGGGAGCAAGGTTTGGTTGAACCTCTCCGGTTGAGGTTGTCCTATTGCGGATGGTAATGAGTTGTCCACGATTTGCGAATCCCCATCATGGTCAGGAGCTCTCGGATCAATCGGCTCTCGAATTCTCTTCCTTGGTGTGAATGGATCCTCGCAAGTGGCCCATAGTGTATGAAATATTTCTCAACCAGGGTCTTTACCACCACTTGAGCTTTCTGGCTTCTTGTTGGAAAAGCCTGCGCATAGCGCGTGAAATGGTCGGTGACCACCAAGACGTTACTGATGCCGCTGAGCCGCGCTCTGAGGCAGGGACTTGTGGGTGACGCATTCTCCACAGTTTTTGACATACTGTTCCGTATCTGCTGACATTTTCAGCCAGAAGAATCTGCTTCTTAGTAGATCCACAGTCCTTTCCACACCAAGGTGCCCTAGGTCATTGTGCATTGACCTCAGCACCATCTTGCGGAACTCTGTGGGTAAGATCAGCTCACTGATACTTCCCCAGAAGGTCGTTTGCTCAAACGGTACAGCAGTCCATCTTTCATGGTCAACTTTCCCACTTCCCGTCTCATTTGAGAGAGTTCTGAACTGGCACTTCCGACTTCAGGCCACTGTCCAAGCCTCACAGCCTGGATAGCTGGTCCTATAACTTCATCATCATCCTGAGCTCTTTTGAGCTCCTGCTTAGACATCTGTTCCAAGGACTTAAATTCCAGGCGTGTTGGAAATGCATAGATGTCTGGGACACAGTGAGGGGATGCCCCTAACTGGTCAACATACCTTAGTGGATTCTTAGAGGATTCAGGGATGCGGACCCGCTGGCAGATGGACCTCACTCCCGACTGGGGTATGGTCAACCATTCCCCAGCATCATCTTCATCTGGCCAGTTCCTGGACAGTAGGTCAGCATCAATGTTGTGTCGGCCTGGACGATACTGCACATCAAACTCGTAGGTGGATAAGGCCGCTAACCATCGGTGCCCTACCGCATTGAGCTTTGCTGTTGAGAGCATGTATGTCAGGGAATTATTATCAGTACGTACTTTGAATCTTGCCCCGTAGAGGTAATCGTGCTATTTATCCACTACGGCCCACTTGAGGGACAGGAACTCCAACTGGTGGATGGGGTAGTTCCTCTCAGCTGGATTCAACTTTCGGCTCGCAAAGGCAACTGGACGCATGCCCTCAGGATACTCTTGGTAGAGCACCGCACCCAGGCCCTTCAAGCTTGTGTCAACGTGCAGAACGTATGGCTTTTGAGGATGTGCAAATGCCAGCCCCGGAGCATGCGTCAGGCAGTGAATGATCTGTTGGAATGCATCGGTACAGGATTCATCCCATCTCTCCCCAAAGGGCTCAGACTCTTTAAAGTAGACTTTGTTCCGACCTGTAGCTTGCTTCTTGCTGTTCTGAGTTGGAGCGTAACCCTTGGTGAGCTCGGTCAACAGACGGACAATGGCAGCATAGTTGGCTATGAACCGACGATAATAGCCGCAGAATCCTAAAAAGGATTGCAAGGTCTTCAAGTTTGTCGGCCGATGCCAGCCAGTAACTGCCTCGATCTTTGACAGGTCAGGAGCAACACCATCTGCAGACACAATGTGTCCAAGGTATTTCACCTTTGGCAAGCAGATTTGGCACTTGTCTATAGAGAGCTTCAACCCAACCTCTCTGAGTCGATCTGTTGTAAATAATATGCTTTGTACTAAGCGATGATATGCTTTGTAATAAGCAATATAATCCAGAGTGTGTGTGTTATGATAAGTCTACATAAATATAAAATATGTTTGATTAAGCATGTAACCTAAAAGATCATAAAGTAATCATAAAGTTTCAATAAAGCTTCAAAAAACATAGTCTAACAGTTTCCCTACAGTAATCATAAAGTTTAAAAAAAATACAGTCTGAGGCCCTTTTTGCAATAAGGGTGTCCAAGGACAAGCTGTAGAGGCCCACAGTCTGGGGCCCTTTTTGCAATAAGGGTGTCCAAGGACAAGCTGTAGAGGCCTAGAAATAGACAGGCGGAGCATGCGCAGACAGGAGAGGCCCAGGTGGCCATTTTATAATGGTGAATAGGAAATTCCCCAGAACCATGGGTTTTATGGCCACGATTGGACACCATTATTTTCTTGCTGACAAAGAATATTTTCTTGCTGACAAAGCTGAAATTAATGAAAAATGGGCGTAGAATCAGTAGTCTCCACCCAGTCTCCACCCAGTTTTTAGGATTTATAAGATCATGCACAGACAGTTGTACTTCAGTCTGGTTCCGGGACCAACTCGGGTTTTGTTTCTGTTGAAGAATAAAGCTCTATTGCATCGAACTCTGATCATCTCCAGTGACTTCTTTGAACCTGTTTGAGACTCCAGTAACTACAGAATCTACAGAATCGTGAAGAAGATTAAGTGTTGGTGTGGGGGTCCGGTCTTCATCACTGGCCTGAAACCTGGACTTCTTCCTCCGACAGATCAAGGACCTTGAGCAATCTTTCCTCATGTTCTTTGAGGGTCTTGCCGAAAACAATCAGGTCATCTAAGTACACCAGCACCTGAAGCAGGTTCATATCCCCAACCGCTCTCTCCATTAATCTTTGAAAGGTCGCTGGTGCTCCAGTTATGCCCTGCAGCATTCTCTCGAACTGAAGGAAACCAAGGGGACAAATAAACGCCGTCTTCTCTTTGTCCTCCTCAGACATGGCGACTTGATAATAATCACTTCTCAGATCAAGTACAGAGAACCACTGACTTCCTGACAGGGCATTCAGTGCATCCTCAATGCAAGGTGTGGTGTACTGATCAGGAATGGTCCGACTGTTCAGCAAACGCTAGTCTATGCACATCCTAATAGTTCCGTTCTTCTTCCTTACAACAACAATTGGAGATGTATAAGGGCTTCGGGACTTTGTTATGTTACCGGCCTGTAGGAGCTCTTGTAGATGCTTTTTTACATCTTCTATGTCCGCAGGAGCGAGTCAACACAATCGCTCACGGAACGGTTGAGCATCAGAGAGCCGAATCTTATGTTCCACCCCTTTTGCTAACCCAACCTCCCTCTCTTGCACCGAGAAGACATCAGATCTGGCTGAGTTTCTGCCGAAGGCGGTTCTTCCAATCTTCCGAGACAGGAGAGTCTCCAAAATGTATCATACTTGTATCAAACTCTGAGGAAGCTGTCTCTTTTGTAGGGAGGGTAGTGACTGAATCAATGAGGTGCACATGTCCGACCACTGTTCCCACTGGTATAGCTTTATCTCTCCAGGACTCATTCTTCACTAAGACTCTGAAGCTGTGGATGTCCATTGCCTGACTGGGCACCACCACGGGCTGAAGCAACACACCAGATGGGAGAGGTGTCGCTGGCGAGGAATCTACCATCAGGATTTCTTGGTCAAGGCTATAGTTTAGTTCAACCTTGCAAACGGCACACACAGCACGTCAACAGCACTCTTCTTGACACCGCAGTTAACTCCACTAGCTGTGGTATCCCCAGCTTGCTGCTTTTCCTTGGCAATATTCAGGGCCTGAATCAGTCTCTTGGTTGCTTTAGCCTGGTTTTCTGGATTCTGGCATTTCCCCGCAAAATGCCCACTCTCTCCACAACCGGTAGCAGAAGTTCTCCTCAGCACCTTTTGCCACTCTTTGTGGGGAATTGGAGACAGTTTGGGAAGCTTTCACTGTTGAAAATGTTTTTGCTTCCTCTGCTTCACTGACTTTTTTTTGTGACCTTTTTTTTGAAGTCGCTTAAATTTGTTTCTTCAAACTGAAACCCTCCGCTTCAAAAACAGCCCCTCCCAGGAGGAGATGGGGAAAGGCGGGGGACTTTTCCGCACACTCTTAAAATTTTTGGGGTTTGGGTTTAGTACCACCGTGGCCCCCTAAAGATTAAATTTCTTTTCATTTCAGCTTTCAAACTATGAATTTCACCTGTTTTCATGTCCACCCCCTTTGAAATTTCATGAACATTTTTGGCATAAGGGAGCTAATTTTTCCCTCCTGAGGTTTCATTTTCCCTTTTTCCAAAAGGCCTCATTTTTGATAAGAAGTACCTAAAAATGGGACAGGCGGGGCATGGGGGCAGGACGGGAGGGGCCCCGGGCCCGGCCTTTAACTAATGGTAAAAATTGGGAAAAAGCCCCCAAAACCCAAGTTTAAGGGGTTACGTAATGGTGTAAAACGGGAAAATGGACCGCCTACATCCCCAAACAAAAAACCCCCCCCATAGGCCCCAAAATTTGGCGTTTAAGGGCACCATTTTTTTTTTGTAAACAAAAAATATTTTCTTGCTGCCCAAAGCTAAAATTTAAATTTAAAAAAATGGGGTAAAAATCAGTATTTTTCCCCCCAGTTTTTGGGGATATAAAAATATGCACAGACAGTTGAATTTGGGTTTTCGGGTTTCCCGGAAACCCAAACCCCGGGTTTTTTTTTCTGTTGAAAAATAAAACTCTATCCCGTAAAACTTGTACTTTTCCCCAGTGAATTTTTTTAAAACCTGTTTGGAACTCCATTAACGACTGAATTATAAGATTAAGGTTGGTGAGGGGTTTCCAGTCCTTACCCACGGGCCCGGACCGGGATTTTTCCCCTCCCCCCCGCCCATTCAATTGGCGAGCCACCAGGGGGACAAGACTCTGAAACTCCACCCGGGGAGGACACCCTTTGCATCTCAAAACACTTTCGGGGCCCACATCAGGTTGGTAACACAAAATTAAAGGTAAGCAGCCCCCTTTTTCAAAATTCTGCAAATTTTTTGTTGGGGCAAAATCCCCCCAGGGGGAAAAACTTCCCCCAAAAGGTTGGTAAAAAAAATAAAAAAATTTGTTTCTCCTCAAAAAAATTAAAAATTATTAAAAAATGATTGGGAAAATTGGAAAATTTTTAAATTTTTTTTTTTTTTTTTTTTTTTTTTTTTGGTTTTTTTTTGGGTTTTTTTTTTTTTTAAGGGAAACCCTGTATGTTTAGTGGGGCAGGGTAAAACCCCAATGGTGAGGAAAGAATAAATTTTGGAGAAAAGTGTGGTTGAAGGTTTTGGAAAGTGGGGGTTTTAAGCATGCTGGATAATTGTCTCCCTAGTGTTTTGGGGGGAATGAATTTGGGATGGCACCCAAAACGCTCAGGCCGGGCCCCATAAATCAGAAATAATTACACCCCTGGGATGAGGATAGTTTTGGGACCCCCTGCAAAGGAGCGGAAGAAAACGGGGGTGTAAAAAATAGTAGTCTATTGTCTTAAAGTCTGGGGTGTTTTTTAAATTTTTGTAAAAAAATGTGTGTTAGAACGGGACAGGCCCTGTGTAATAAACTTTTTTGAGTTAGCCCAACTTTTGTGGATCCCCCTCTCCATTTCATTTTTTTTCCGGGGTGCTGAAGGCCCCCCGAGAAGGAGGGGTATGAAGGGTTAAAAATTTGTTTTTTTTTGCGAAAATTGCAAAGAACAACACTGCGGAAACCGTTTTTTTTCATTTAGTGTTTAGGGGATTTAACTAAAAGCTCCCCCCGGAAAAGGGGAAAGGGTTAAATAGGGGGGGGGTTTTGGTTTTTGATTTAACCATCCGGGGACCGAGGGGGACGGGCGCCGGGGGGTTTCGGTTTTTTGTACAAAGTCGTAGGAACCTTTAGGGACTGGGGACAGGAAGGGATTTGTATGAAAAACATTTGCTAGGGGCCCTTGGGGGCCCTGCGAGGCCGCGCAAGTTGCAAAATTTTAAATTTGGGCAAAAATTTGGGCCCAAGAAAAAAAAACTATAGTGCATTTTAAATACTGTTTTTTTTTTATAAAAAGATTAGAAATAAAAGTTTAAAAAAACAAGTGTACTTACTGAAACCTAAAGAATTTAATTTATGAGATGAAGGGTTTTTTCCCCGGCTTTGGGAATTTGGAGATAACGGTTTTTGGCTTCTTCCCTGTGAGAAAAAAAAGCTGGGGGACGGGTGGGGGTATGTTGAGAGGGAGTAGGGGAGGGATCAAATGGGTTTTGGGGTTTTGAAGTGAAAAAAAGGGTCGAAAAATCTCTCTCTGCTTTGCACCCAGATAACTGAGGGCTTTTGGGAGGGGAGAGGGGGAAAATTTAAAAATAAAATAGAAAATCACAATAAAATGTATGTTTTTTTAAAAAGTTGGTAAAAATTTAAGGGGAGGGAGGGAGATATAGCAAAATGAAATTTTTTTCTGCTAAACACAAAGGGAATAAGGAAAAACCTTTTTTTTGGGTTGGAGCTAACCCCTTATTAAAGAAAAGGGTGGGAGCAGTGGCAAGACAACAATTAATAAATCTGAAATTTTGGCAATAAAAAAAATTTGAAAACCTAAGCAAATCCGGAAAAATTTCCAAAATTTTAACCGGGAAAGAAGGGAAATTTACTTTTGGGTATTGGCTGTAAAAAATTTGGCAAAGTTTTTGGGACCCCGTTTTGGGGGAGATCCTGGTTGGGTTTACCAACGCCCCCCTCTGAATCCACTTTGGGGAAAAATAAAAAGGGGTAGGGGTTACAAGGACAAGGCCGGGGTAGGGGTAAAATCCAGGGTTTTGTGAATCTCCTACCCCCCAAATATTAAGGGGAAATTTGGAAAAATTTGAAATATATTACTAAAACCCCCAAAAGGGAGAGGGGACAGAGAAACAAAGAATTTGGTCATTTTAAAGGGAAAGAAAATAAAAGTCGGGGGCATTACTGCTGGTAAAATACTTGTATTAATACGAACAAAAGGGATTTTAGGAAAGAGCCGGGAAATTCCTAGATCAGGGGCGCAGCGCGCGACAGGGAAAATGGGGGCAAAAGTAACAAAGGGAGGCGTTGTTTTTGAAAACCAATGGGGGTGTTTAATTTTTAAACAAAAATTGGATCGAAAAAAACAAAACCCCAACAGTTCATGACCGGTGGCTTGGGGGGGCCCATCAGTAAGATTCCGGGCCAATAAAGGGCCCCTTCATAGTACATGCTGCGATAAAGTGGGGGGAAAAAATATAAAAACCAAAAGGGCCCAAAGAAAAGAGCATAAAAGGGAGGCAAAAGGGGTAGGGAAAGGGGAATGTTGGGAAAGGGTTTTAAAGAAAAGAAGGGCAAAAAGGGCCCAAAAACCAAGAACAGGGGAAAAAAAAAAATTTAAAGGACAAAAACAGCAGCCCCTGCCCCCTATGGCCTGTCAAACCCACCACCCACCGCCACCCCATATCCCCCCAAAGGCAAACAAAAATAAAAGTGGGAAAACAGCTCCATATAAAGAGTGTGGATGAGGAGGAAGAAAAAGGGCAAAATACAGGCAAGCGGGAAAGGGGATTTCCCAGTAAACCCCTGACCGCCCCAGAAAGCGACAGGGGAAGCAATTGAGTCAGGGGGAAGCTTTTTCCCCTGAAAAAGGAGGGGATATATGACCCCCCACCCAGCACGCCAAAAATGCAAACCCCCCCCCTGAAAAAGAGGGAAAGGGCAGCGGTGAGCCCTAAAAAACAAACAGCAAAAAGGGAAAGGAAAACCAAACGAGGAAAGTTTAAAAGAGACCATACAACAATACCGACAGGCCAAAACAGAGCTGGCATAAACCAGCAAGGACAAAAAATACTACATCGAAAAAGGGTGAAGAAACCCCGCTCCTCCATTTTCAAGGCAGAAATTAGAAAACCCCGGTCAGCAAAATTTCCCCCCGCTAAAAAAAGAACCCGGACGATTTCCCCCACTTGCAGCCGGGTCGATAGAAGAAAGGGCCCTTTGCTAAAGTGTTGAACGGGGTGAGTTTTGAAGACATGGGGGAGGAGGTCCCTGTTTGGCCATCATGAGGGAAAAGGGTGTGAAAAACATCAAAACCTACTACCCCCACAAGACGCTATGAGGGGGCAAAACAAGGATGGAGGGGGGCGTGAAAAACTCTTAGAGGAAAAAACTGGAGGAGGGGCAGGGTCCTTTTTTTGGAAAAGAAAAAAAAGGGCCCAGCCCCACAAAATGAAATGAAAGATGAGTTGGGTTCCCTGACATCTGGGACCAGCAATTAAAAGACAGATGGCGCCTATAGGGGGATAAAATTTGGACAAAAATCAAAAGAAAAAAAATGTCAAAAAATAGGGATCACCAATTCCCCCCAAGTTGGGGAAAAATAAAGTAAACAAAAAAAGCGGTGGAAACCAAGGGGCCAGGCTGAGAAGGGAAACAATCCCAAAGGCCCCAAAGTGAGGAAAATTGAGCCCCCAGACGGGAGCCAGAAAGACCCATAAGATTTCCAAAATTAACTCATGCCCCAAAAAAACCCCAAAGCAAACGGGGCAGACCCAATACGGGGCCTGGTCATTTATGGATAGGGTTTGGGCCAGTAACTCCCAAACCCTTCTTTAAAAGGTGCAAATAAAGGGATTACCAATTAGAAGAAAGTACAGCTGGAGTAAAGGTTTTGGCTTTGGGTGACATCAAGGTTTTGCTAAACCCAACTTTAGGGGAAAACCAAAAACCTGAAGAAATCTTCACAGCAGCTCATCGGGCCGCACGAAAACCCCTTTAAAAACAGAGTGATGGGTTGGGCTTTGGCGGTTTTTGGGCAACCCAATAGGGCTGAACTGAGAAAAAAAATTTATCCAAAAAAAAAAGGGACCCCTCCAAAGGTTGGGGAGGGGAAGCGCTAAAAGGGGGTAAAAACCCCAGCAAAATTCCTCCCGGTGATTTTCCCAGGAAAGTGGAAAATGAAACAGGAAGTCCCTGGAAACCCAAAAGACACCACAAAAATTTTCTGTTTAAGGTAATGGAAAAAGGGAAAGCCATCCCAAAGGGGAGTACGGGACCCCTAGCAATGTCGTGGGGCTTATAAAGTTTGGAAGGGCCACTGTTTTCTGAGAAATTTTTGGGGCCCCCATGGGGAAAAACCAAAAACCAAGAAAAGAAAAAACAAAAGGAAAAGAAGAAAGGGCAAATTTTTGGCCGCAACCTGACACAGCAACATTTGGGAATTTGAATTTAACCCCAAACCCAAAAGGGAAAGGAAAAAAGCCAAGACTCGGGCCCCCCGGGGTTTAGCCAAAGATCAAGCCCAAACACACCCGGGTTAAAAAAGGCCCCCCCAAGGGCTCCACCCCCCCCCAGACGCCAGTCCTTCATACTTCACATTTGAGGGAAGGACGGCAGAGAAATTTTTTGGTTTAAATTTCAAAGAGCTTCAACAAAATTGGGCCATTAAAAGCCGAACATAAAAAATCTATTAAAACCCAAGGGAACCACAGGAATTATGGCCCAAAAAAAAAGCCCGTTTTGGGGGGGAAAGTTGGTCAGCCCCAACCATACACAAAAAAATTTAAAAACCGCATGTAAGGGCCCCCCCTATAAAAAAACATATCCACTGAAAGAAAGGCTTTTTAAAGGGAAATTTAGCCCCCCACAATTGAGGGCCTTTTGGAAAGGAGGTGTTTTTGGTAAAAAAAAAAACCCCCTTGAAATACCCCGTTTTTTCCCAATTTAAAAAAAGCCACTTTTCCCCCGATTATCAAATTTGTGATGTTTTGGAGCCATCAACCCCAAATTGTGGATCCCCGAGAAAACCCTTTTTCCCAACCCCCAAACACAAATGACCAACATTCCCCCTTACACCCCTTGGCCACAGAAATTAAATTTATGCTAAGTTTTTTTCCCAGTGGAACTACACCCCAATTCACAATATCTTTTTTCCCTTTCTTAAATGAAAGCAACAATACAAATAACAGCTCGCTAAAGGGTTTATTTTTGATAGCCCCCAGAAATTTTTTAAAGAGGTTAGCCAAGATCTGCAACTCTAACGCCCCCCAGTACAGTGCTCCGTATGTGGATGATTTTTTGATTGGTTTACAAAAAAACCCGTGTGAGATAGATTCGTTCCCAGTTTTTTGTCAGCGCTGCACAGGCGGACACAAAGTCAGCCGAGAAAAATTGCGGGTTTTTGTCAAGAGGAAGTTGTTTACCTAGGAAGGAAAATTGGCGGGGAAAAAAAGGCTAATCCCCCCCCCGGGTGGGAAGCCTAAACTAGCGCTCCCAAACCGAAAACGGGGGGAAGATGTTTTCTTTTCTGGGGATGGGGGTAAAACCCTCAGGGGGATTTGTGATATGCTGTCAGACAGCGCCTCTGAAGGGGGGGCCTTCTGTGATTAAAAGGGGACCTGAAAACCCCGGCCCCAGCACTTGGAAATAAAAACTTTAATTTAGGCCCCCCCCAAAAACCCTAAAAAAATTTCCCCCCCCCCCACCCCCCCCCCCCCCCCCCCCCAGACCCCCTTTAAGGGCTTTCCTTTTTATGGTCCAAAACAGGGAATCCCCAAATAAAAAAAAATTTTCCAAGGACCCCCCAAACCAACCCCAACTTTCGTTCTAAACCAAAAATTGGAAAACTTGGGTCGGGTTAACCCCTTCCCCCCCAAAAATTTCTAAACTTTTTGCTTTCTGAAAACCTCCAACCAGGGGACCCGGTCCCTTTTTAACTCCAAAACATTGGCCCCCAAAGGGGCCCTCGGTTTTTAAATCGGGCAAAAATTTGGGCCCGGGATACTCCCCCCCAATTTAAAACCCAACAGATCTTCCCCATTTTGAACCCGGTTTTGTTGGAGGATCCCACAGAAATTTAAACCCCCGGAATGGAAAGGCAAAAAAAAAAAGGATAACAACCTTTCAAACACAATCCCAAGTTTGTACCTGTCTGAAACTACGGAAAATTTAAAGGCCCGGGTTTGGGCATGTAAATTCCTTAAGTCATTCAACTTAAGAATAAAAAACCCCAAATGCCATAACGGGGTGGTTTAATAAAAAAAAAAAAAAAAAAAAAAAGGGGGGGGGGGGGGGAAACGGTAGCATCTGGAAACAAGGGGATTTTGTAAGCAATGGCCCCCCCAGAAAGCCCTGGAGAAGCTGTCTCTGCTCGGGTGGATCCCATCCCCCCAATTCCCTTTTAGGCGTTGCAATCACCCAATTTTTCCAGCTCACCAAAAAACAGCCCCCCTGATAGCCACAGGAAATTAATTTTGGCGGGGATGAAGCGGCAAAAAACGGGCGGCAATCAGCAACAGTTTTGGCGCCACAACTTTTGCAGAAAAATTGGGGCCCCCCCTTACGCCCCCTCTCCTCTTTTATACGGGCACAGGAGAGGGCTGATATTTATGAACAATCGGTATGGCTAAAAGAGGTGCTGTCAAAGTAACCGGAGGGGGCCCCAAAAAGGGGTTTTGGAGAAGGGCCCAAAAAGGTCTTTTTTTTTGGGCCTTATTCTTTTTTGCGGTTTTTCTATTAGAAAATTTCCATTGGGCAGGACCATTGCCCCAAAAGGGGGGGAAATGATTAAAAAACGCCCTTTAGGGGAGTTGGGGACGCCCCTTTTTTAAAGGGAGCCACAGTAGATAGAAAAATTTCACAGTGTGAAAATTTTGTGCTCAATACAATTTTGGGGGAAAACTTTTTTTGGGGCCCCCCTAGCATACATCCCCCCACCAGAAAGGTCCCTTTAAATCTAATTATAGACTTGTGGGGGTTTTTGACCCCAAACGGAAGAAGGGTAAATTTTGGTTGTGATCGATAGGTTCAGCAGATGGGGGAGGGGGTTGGGCCCACAGAAAACCCCCTGCCAAATCAAATAGCAAAATTTTTTTTGTAGAAAAGTTTTCCACGGTTTGGTACCCCAAAACAAACAGCTCCAAAAACGGGGCACATTTTTTACAGAACTTAAAAAAAAAACATTCAAAAAAAGCAAAGGGGAAAAGCAGAATTTGGGTTGTGTATCACCCCCATTCTCAAAGAGGAGTTTAAAAGAGCCCAAAAATTTCTAAAAAAAAAAAAATGGCTGGAAAAAAGGGCAGTTATGGATAAGCCCTTTAAAGGAAGGGAACTGAATATAAGACCCCACCGCTAAAAGACTAACCCCATTAACCCCCGCCCATGAAATGTTTAAAAGGGCGACCAATGCCTGGGGCCAAAAACTTAGAAACCCCTTTAAAGGGCCCCCATTGACAGTTAGAAAAAAAATTTGTAAATTTTGTGGCAGCATTTAACCCCAAATCCATAAGTTGATATTTCAACCGGTAAAAAAGGGGCCGAGAGGACAGGACGCTGACATCCTTAAACCCAAATGCAGGGGAGTGGTTCCCCCCGGAGAAATGGGTATACGTTTAAAAGGGGTTTTTAAAAAAAAGTGGACCAACCCGGGGTGAAAACCCTTTTTAAAGTCAAATTTTACAACCCCCAACAGCCTAAAAAGGGCAAGGTAAGAAAGGGTTTTGGGTTTCCACCTAAATCATTTTTTTCAGAGCAATGACCCAGAAGGGGGGGGCTGAAGCGTACAGAAGGAGAGCACGCCCTGGGTCAGAGGGGGAAGGCGACCCCAAACCCACGGTCAAAGGGGTAGGGACACCACCCCACAAGGGAAATAGATGGTCCCCGAGCCCACAGGGGGAAAACGATCCCAGAGATTGGTGCCAACGGGGCCCAAAATAGCCCCCGCAAGTAGGGGGATCTTTTGCATCAAGACAGAAAGTGAAGCAGATTCAGATAATGAATCACCCACAAGCTCAACAGAAAGTCCAAGGGGACGAGAAACAAACCCAGGGGAAGGGCCATCTAGAACATAAGGGAGAGAGAGTAAATAGAAGGGGGTTATGGGGAATAATGGCAACAATTACAATTTGGCTAATATATGAGGGTGTTAGGGAAAAAGAAGCAGTTACAAAACAGAGGCAGCTGATTGACTGTGCTTTAACAGCCGGAGCTACGGCAGTAAAACAAGGAAAATTGCCACCAAATAAACTAATTGAACTTATCCACACTAGATTATAGAATGAACACATTTTACGCCCCTATACACCAAGACCAAAATAGAAGTAGTCACCCTAAAACTCGGACATGATATATTATTTAGCAGACAAACTGCAAATATATACGGGGGGTTCCACAAAGCCGATGTATATGAACTATGCCCAGGGTTGCCTAAAAAAAATAAGAAAACTAACAATTATTTTTTATTTTAATAGATAAATCATGGCAGAAGGCCCAGGATACACGTGGCCATCAGTCCCACAAAATCAGAGCTTTGATATGCAACCTCAGGACCATACAGGGCATCCCCAGCCATGAACCAACCACGCCAAACCATGAACCAGTGGTACCAACAGGGATGTGTTGATCACCGTACCAGGACCAGAGGAGTTGGAGTGGGAGATGCAGCAGCTGAGAGCATCAGATCCAGGAGTCACCCATCAGAGTTCTCCCACCATCGAGCAGGATGCGACAGGACCAGCTACTCTAATCAAAGAAGAATCGACTGCAGGAACTGGAAGCCCGTGTGGTTGAGATGAACCAACACCAACGACAGCTGGAGACCCAAGTGAATGAGTTGACAAAAGAAAAGGATCTCAGGACCCGTCGTCTGAATTCATGCTATGATGTCATTGGCGGATACCAACGGCTGCGTGGCACTGGCATACACACTACCCCTACGCCACCTTACCCCTAAGTCACCCTACCCCTAAGCCATCCTACCC
Source organism: Hoplostethus atlanticus (assembly GCA_034670405.1). Classification (NCBI taxonomy): domain Eukaryota; kingdom Metazoa; phylum Chordata; class Actinopteri; order Trachichthyiformes; family Trachichthyidae; genus Hoplostethus; species Hoplostethus atlanticus. Next base: position 112,518 of record JAXDDX010000359.1, on the reverse strand, counting down.
TAAACCATCCTACCCCTACAACCATCCAACCCCTAAGCCACCTTACCCCTATCAAAACCGAGACACCAACTCACATTTGGACTGAGACTGACTTGGAAGATACCCATGCTAACATGAACAACAAGGTTCTAGTATCCTCTCATGTTAGTGACCCTCTACGGCACGCAAAGTGTCTGGGTTGAAGACGACTCATGAAGATGACTAACGACGACTACATGACGACTTATCTTTTGAGTACAGGATTCTTAACAGCTATAGTTAACATAGATGTGCCATAGATTGATGATAGATTGTTTGAAATTATACTGTTTTTAATAGAGTTGTTGATTATAATATCGACACTAATTAAGTAGTCCACACTGAAGTAGTCTACACTGGTAAATTGATACAAGTTAATATAATTTCACAGAGTGACAATGTAATCCACATATTATTTCTGATATCTAATACAATTTATATTATGAAGAGCACGAGCTTAAAGCTCCCGTTCAGTGACTCGATTTTCCTGAATCTGCTCATTTTAGTGGGCTGTTTTGTTATATGTTTGTCTCGTGTTGGTTACCCCAGGAGCCATGTTCAGTATGTGTATTCTGTGCATTTTAAAGAAGCATGTTAGAACCTGATAAGCAGCATGTGTGTGGGACTTGGCAAGTCCCAAAGGGGGGAAATGTTGTAAATAATTATAGTTAAGATATAATATGCCTTGTGTTAAGCAATATTATCAATATCAAAATATTAAGTCTGCATAAATATAAAGAGTGTGTTTGATTAAGCACGTAACCTGAAGATCATAAAGTAATCATAAAGTTTCAAAAATACAGTCTAAAGTTTCCCCACAGTAATCACAAAGTTTTAAAAAATACAGTCTGAGGCCTTCTCACGATAAGGCTGTCCAAGGACGAGCTGCACAGGCCTCATTTTGATAAGAAGTACCTAAAAATAGACAGGCGGGGCATGCGCAAACAGGAGAGGCCCAGGCGGCCATAACATAATGGTGAATGGGAAAGTCCCCAAAACTCCCAAGTTTAACGGTTACGTAATGGTGGAAAACGGGAAAACGGGACCGCCTACATGCCCACAAAGACCCCCCCATAGGACCAAATTTGGTGTTTAGACACCATTATTTTCTTGCTGACAAAGAATATTTTCTTGCTGACAAAGCTGAAATTAATGAAAAATGGGCGTAGAATCAGTATTCTCCACCCAGTCTTTAGGATATATAAGATCATGCACAGACAGTTGTATTTCGGTCTGGTTCTGGAGCCAACCCGGGTTTTGTTTCTGTTGAAGAATAAAACTCTATGCGTCAAACTCTGATCATCTCCAGTGAATTCTTTGAACCTGTTGTGAGACTCCAGTAACGACTGAATTATGAAGATTAAGTGTTGGTGAAGAGGTCCAGTCCTTATCACTGGCCCTGACCGGGACTCTTCCTCCCCCGACATCACTATCCACATTACCAAGACGGACTCCTCCCTTCTTCACCACTTCAGTGTTTCCCATTAATTACCTAGACTGTGGTGGCCCGCCATAGTCTAATTTGTCCCGCCACAGTTTCATAATTAACTGAAAATATTTTGACTCTTCTCATAATAACATAAAAGATCTCTAACGTTGTGTTTTGCGCCGTTGCTTCAGCAAAGCATCTCTCACTCCCAGTCAGTCAGCCCCTCCTTCCCCTGCTGTACGCGCGCACGCTCACACACACACGCTCACACGCACTGGAACATTCCTGGCTGCATCCAAGACACCAAGGCATTTTGAGGACACAACATTGTTTGAGTTAACTAACGTTAACTAACGTTACAGTATCCATGTCGAGTGGAGATGTCGATAAACTTGCGGCCGCGGTATCTCTCTCTCTCACAAACACATTGACAACGGGCCCATCTGTGAATAGCCCCTCCTCTCTGAGGCTACATCCACACTAATACGTTTTCGTGGCAGAAAAAACGGAGTTTTGAAACTAAAACCATCTCAGTCCACACAAGCGTTATAGCACCGAAATCTCCGTCCATAAAAACGCATATCACGTTACCATTCACCTATACTGGGCATGCGCGTGCCGGTGTAAACAGGAAGCAGATTGTCTGCTCTGCTTAGTTGCAGAAAATACTGTTATGAAGAACAGCAATGGCGAAAAGTAAGAGCAGAGGTGTCTTTGTTTGAACGGACGTCGAGGGGGAACTGTTACTGAAAGTAACACACGAGTATAAGGCGGTAAACGCGGCGGAGAGTATAGATTGGGAGTCGTCGCAAAGCAAATACAGCGACATATTACCGCGGTACCAGGAGCACTATCCATCGCCAGGGAAGGATACGTCTGACTGATAAGACCCAATCAGAAAGCGGACGTGGCTCTCCCACAGCAGCCAGCTAGGGCAGAAGCAAAAGGTGAGATTGACAGCAAACACAGAGAGATGTAGAAGCAGGGCAGAAAAGCCTAATTTATTTTCTTCTGTGCCTGTATATATTGTGTTATGTGTTTGATACAACGTGAAGCAATTGAGCTGTATATATTGTTATTTGTCACAAAGTACTTGGCAATTAAATATTTACAGTGGAGCACCTTATATATAGTATTATTTAATAATTAATTTAAGAAAGTGTGTGGGTGCCCCCCAACCGGTCAGCTACCACCACTAATAGCATCTAATTCTGTGGGAAACACTATGTACACCATGTGTTGTTGAAGTTATCTGGTTCATTGTGAAGTGTCTTAAATAAAGAATAAATAAAGAATAATTATTATGAGGTGAATCATTTTTCCCCGCTGCACCGCTACACCGGGTCTTAGGGTTCCCCCAGCTGCCAAATCCCACTTTAACCCCTGGTTGTGTACATTTTCATGTTTGTGAAAAGGTGACGTTAAATTTTCTTTTTTTTAACTTCAGAAACATGCACAAATAGGCATTGACCTATATACTAATTATTAACCACTTTTATTGATATCTATTAAAATGTGGGAGATTGTATTAGGACTGAGTAAATAAATAAATATTTTATGGTTGCAACAATTTATTTTAAAACAGAGTGGATTGTTATTGTTATTATTAGTATGCCTTTTATTAAAATGGGGGAGGCCCCGGTGACTTGATGTTCTCTGAAGGGAGGCTCACTGTCTTACACTTTGAAAACCCCTGGACTAGCATATTTATTCTCTTCCCTGCTATACATACATTCACAGTGGGCTCTTCTCTAGGGGTTTTGGAAGGCCTAATTCGTGTGAGTTGGTGAAACTGATCGTGTTCTTCCTCTTGGCCTCCCTATTGTTGGGGTTGACTCATTTTATAAGTGGGTGGGGCTGAAGGCTGCGCTTGTGTAATCTTGTGTAGTGTGTTGAGCTTCGTTATGAACGATGAGACTATTTGGTCAATTCTGAAAATTGACAATTATTGAAATTATTCTTAGTAATTAATATCTTATTAATTAACACTTGCGGGGCACCACCAGTTTACACTGGAATAGTCTCTTTATGATGATATCAGTCTAATAATCAGAAGTGAGCTCTAGATTTCAGTGATTTTCTACCTTCATGTCCAGGATATATCAATGACACACAAAAGCCAGTTCTTTATAAATGCAAAGATTTTATTAACTATGTAAATAAAACACCAATAAAATGAATACATGTATACTAAACTAAAACAGATAATGGCAATAAAACTGGCAAACAAGATAGCAAGATAAACAGTGGCAGAGGATATATCAAATAAGGTAGAAAGTTAAACAGTGGCAGAGGATATATCAAATAAGAGTGGCAAATGATATTGGGATCAAAGATGGCAAGGACGTTTGCACCGACAAAACGACCTGAGCTGTAATGCGTCTAATTGCGGCAATGTGGCAACAGCGAAAGATGGCTTGGAGGACAGCTGACAGTTTCCGGGAGACTTGGGACAGAAGGACAGAGAATAGTGGAGAGAGAGAGAGAGAGAGAGAATATTCTAACCTCACTTTCACAGTTCAACACTGCCTTTGCATCACCCGTGCATCAACAAGAAAGTTGGTTACCGTCTGGTTTGCAGGGTGTCAGTGGCGTCCTCGTCTCCGTGGTAACCGTCGCGCAGTCGCAGTGGACAGGTAAACACACGCACGTGTTGGTCTGGACCAGTCGACGTCAGGAGGGCCGTTGTGGAGTGCAGTCCGGGGGCCGTTGTTCGTCGGAGTCGTCGTGCCAACAGTTCACCTCAGTGGATATAGAGGGATAGGGCGATGTGTTGACTCACGTCGTTCAGGAAGCAGAGTAGAGTAGCGGCTGGCTTCTGACGTGGTTTCGTAGTCTTCTGGATCAGGTGGAGTGAACTCAATCGGCCGTCTCGGCAAGGTTCACTCTAGAGCTGGTCTGGTACTTGAGCTGAGAGAAGAGCTTTGAGCCAGGTTCAAACTTAGTTACAGGATGGGCTGCGGGACGGGCTGCGGGATGGGCTGCAGGACGGTTGAGTTGAGTTTCTTGATGTTTCTTGATGTTCCTTCATGTCTTTCCGCCTGAGTTTTTGCCCGTCCGCCCGCTGCAGGAGTTGTCCTCTTTGTTCGTTCGAGTTTGTGAGATTTCGTGTGTGTTCTGACGTGTGTTCTGGGGTCAAGGGCTTTATGGTATGTCAGGAGTGGTAGGTGTTTCCCTCATTTGCATGCATCAGATTTACAACTTGATGACCGGTGATCACCATCCCCTAAACTGCATTTCCAGCTCAGGTTTGGAAAACATCATTTTTCTTGATCCTTTGGGGATGCAAGTGACATATTTAATCACCTAACAACAAATGGGTTTGAATGACACCAAACATCATTGTCTTACCACAAAATACTGGCGAGTAAACCAAAAGTCCTGATAACACATTCTGTGTGCCTTGAATAACCAAGATACTACATTGGGGAGTAGGGCACATCATCTGCCACAGGGTGTGAAGTTTAAATCTAATAAAACATATAAAGAAAGCACATTTTTGCAACACATTCCAGAGTTTCTTTGTTCTCTTATTCTGTGTCTCCCTTGGAAGGCAGATTAGGTACATTTCCCCGGCCCTTATCATCGGTCCCATCTCCTAATGGCACCAGAGCGGGCTAGTCGAACCTGCAAAGTGTTACTTTTGACGGCTTAATGGGGGAAATCCACCTTTTGCTGCAAAGGGGGTTTCTTGGGTTCCTGGGAGCACAGCAGGGGTCTTGACCTCATAGGAAGACCCTGGGAGAGGAATGTGTTAGTCTTTGGGTGTTGCTGTGGTCCGAAGAGGGGGGGAGGCCGATGTCTCCTGCATACACTACATATCCCCCACTTCGTAGCAATGGTACCTCCTAGAACCATTGGGACGACAAAACAACAGGTGACATCACGATACCAGGTTAGCAACACAACAATCCTGCTTCTGCACGGGAATCGATGCATCCCTACCAAAGGTGAGAAGTGATAGAGAAAGGGAGGAAGAAAACATAAGCATTACACTATACTAGAGGAGAGATTCCTACTCCTAACATAATTGGTCATACTAATACTAATCATAAAGGTATTATCCAGGGTACTATTGCTGACTAACTTCATCTGCGGGCTGGTTTATGCCCTGTTCCTACTGGACTGCGGGGGATTCCCTTGACAGCTAGATTGGCAAGAGACAGCTAAAACCGTGGTCTTGGACGTTTGCCTAATTTCTACGTCTAAAGATTTGTGGGCAACTCTTAATGTTGCATGCTTCGCTTGCATCTATAAAAGAAGGTAGCAATAACAAACGGCAATAGATAACCTAGGGTAACCCTGGCACCTAAAATACTGTCAGCTGAAGACCAAGCCTGAGTCAGAGAGTTGTCAGGTTCTCTACTTTGGGTTTCAATGATTTGGAGTACCGTCTTGATGGGAGTTAAGTCAATAATTTGTGTCCCCTCAAATTGAATTTGTGCCTTAACTTGGGGTCTTAGACCAAGGTGTGTTTGTCGATGAATGGGGACACTTCACTTACACTCTTATAGTTGTGGGGCAATGCCACATGTTCAAAATACAGGATTGCATCGCTGGGGACATTGACCCAAAGTGTTTGGTTGTAGCCTGGTCCCATCCGTGTTATCTCTGATGAACGGCTTACTGGGACAGGGGTAGTGAATATCTCTTTGGTCAATGCTTTTGCAGAGATATCACATAGGTTGGAATGTGGCCTATGGCTAGGCTGTCAACAGAAGAATGGACTACATGCAGCAGGTTAGTCATCAACATGGAGACAATCTTGGTGTGAGCATGATCGGTCTGAACTACAGACAGGAGTTTGTTTGACGGTCTGGAGAGTTTGGTTGAGGGCTATGCTGTGAGTGTCTGAAGCTTAGGTTGTGTCTTGTACAGATTTGCCAATGGTCTGTAACTACACAGCTTGATCAAGCATCTGCCTTCTAACCTTGGGAATCTCCCTCGGCCATTCTCCTACCTGTTTCCTGACTGTCGTTAGGCTAATAGTATTGACAGTGGACTAAGTAGTGAGCTAACTGCGGCTGCTGCTGTGAATAAAACCACCTACAAATTGCTTTGGTCGCTTGTGGTAACCGTTCAACTCAACAAGTGGAGCTGTTGTAGCATAGGGGTAATGTCAACTTCAGCATGCATCAGTGTATCTTGGGTCCAACTATCACCTGCCCAACTGGTTACAGAGGCCATAGTAGTGACATGCTTCTGGGACACTTCGTAGGTGCTGAGTCTCATGAACACTCTTTGTGGGTGTGTCCGGCAGTTAGTGATCAGTAGCCCGGGTTGATCTCTTAGTACAATGCATGAACTAGGGCCTGGTGACTGATCTCTGGTTGAGCTGCTAGTGCAATAATGATGAGAATCAAAATAAACTACAGCGTTCGGATTCTAGCAACACATACCAGGAATATACCAAACATCAGTAACTCGACAGGTATTGCATTACTGCACCCCCACTTGCAACTAAATTTGTTTCCTTCACTGTGTTGAGAAAACTAAAAGAAACACAACTTCTTATAATCCAATAAACCAATAAAACAACAATTGCCGGCTTAGTGCACTTGGTGGGTTTTTCACTTGACTTACTTGGGTACCTGGTTGTCTCCTACAAGTCAAGGTATTTGTATGTTTTAATCTGATTTAGGTGGATCCATTTGAAAATTGGTACCTTTTGGCCTTTGGTAATCCTGATCCTGTAGGCTACAGGAGAAAGTTTTTTTTTTTGGTAGAACAAAAAGGGTAATACCACACCTTGCCCCCCACTTGGAACTCATCTTGGGAAGACTTTTGGTCATAGTATGACTTTCTACCCTCCGCTGTTCTTACTAGGTATTTCTGGTCAAAGGCAAACATGGATCTCAGATGTAGGTCTGACCAGGGGAAAGAGGTTCCCCTGCATTGTAAGTGGGCCCTGTGATTTGGGTTCAAGGGCTAAGATTGGCAACATACAGCCGTGGATGTATTCCGCTACATCCTGCTGCGTGTGCGGCCAACAGGCTACCTGGCTGAGTGTATCGCCTGTTGATTTGATGCACATGGTGTGTCCTGGGCACGCATGATCCTCACCCCCCTTTGGCTCTGATGACCTACAAACCGAGGTGAAGTGCGGCCGTCAGAGACATGAACAAGAAGACCCGGTTCCAGGCACACACCGTGCTTTGCCATGAACAGATGTTGTAAACTACCAGAAAGATTAAGGTCTGTGGCGACGTGTTGCTGGTGGATAGCATCCATCAAGCAAAGGACCATCGTATAAATGAAGGATCCTGCGAAGCAAGGGAAACGGGGGTCAGAGTCAGTGTAGGCAGAGCTGACGGAGACAGCGCACGAGCCATCAGTGTGATGCGGTGCACCTAATGAGGCTGGACGCTGGGTGAAAACACAGACCGAGTGGGCGGGAGTGGTGGGCATCAAGTAATTTTGCAATTCAATTTGCAAAAGAGTCGACAAGAATTTGTCTCCTGAACCGGTTAGGCTTAGATGGTCTCCCAGCATGGTTGTCACGGACAGAAACAGTTTTAGACCTATATCGGGGTTCTTCCCTATAGTCGTTAAAATAGCGTCTGTCTTCCCTCTGGTTTGGGTTGCGACTATAGCTCCTATTGTTGTAGGAGTTATTGGACTTAGGACGCATAGGGCCATTTAGCTTGCTTTCTGGTTGTAGAGTAGATGGCTGTAGTTCACCCGGCTCATGGTTGTGAGCATCTTCAAATTCCATTGTCAGCTTTTGGGTGTCAATGTGTGGAACTGAGTTAAGATCCGGATTCTTGCCCGAAGCTATTCTTTGTTTAATGAAGCCTCTGAGAGCCAACTCACGTAGTTGGTGGCTTGACAAAGATCGAGGGCAAGCTGACACTCCAAGATGGTGACTGGTGGTTCGGTGGAGGTTTTGTACGAACAAGGATTTGAAGTTCAAGTCCTCCTCCATGTTTGGTTCATTTCTGAAACCAAAGTAAGCTTTTCGCAAGCGATGATAGTACTGTTGTGGCGGCTCTTGTCTTCCCTGTTTGATGGCCAAGGCAGCTGTCAGGCCAGTCTCCATGCTGGTGATAGAGAACTCCTGCATCAGGGATTGACATACCCGCTCATAGTCGTCCAGGATGTGTGGAGGTTGTCTTTCAAGGAAGCTACTTACCTCACGGCTGGACGTTACCTTGATCAGGTAGATTCTGTCATCTACTGTGGCCTGTGGGAATTTACGGAGGTAGAAGTCAATGTCTTTTAGGTAGGTATAGGTGTCCTGGGCACCCATTGGACCTGGCTCGAACCTGGCAATGTTACGAGCAATTTTATCCAATTCCCTGTCAGGCACGCCTTGGGTGAAGGCCGCGTCTGTAAATGCTGATGGTCGGGACCTCTCAGTTTGGTCTGACCACTGAGTGGGCAGAGAATCTGGATGAAAGGTATCATCCCAGTGGGGTGTGCTAGAGGACCGTGTCCTCTGAGGAGGCAATATCTCTCCATCTAGGTCACTTTGCTTAGGTAGTGAGAGGGAACTAACTTGTTGCTGACTGGGTTCATCCACCAGCCGAGATCTTAGTTCACCTTTGACCTTCACTATCTCACCGGTAGCCTCTTCACACTGGCTTTCCAACCTTTCTTGATACCTTTGGACATTGCTTGACTTTCTACCCAGTCCTTCAGCTTCAGCTGCAACCTCTGTCTTGAGAGCATCTATCTGAGTTCCTATCCCCATTATTACCGTGAGGACGCTACTCAGCTGCTGCTTACTTTCATCTCGCTCCCTTTTGAGCATTGAATTCTGTTCGTTCATTTCTTTCTGTAGTGCTTTAGAGATTTCCTTCTCTTTGTCTAATTGTTCGCGTGCTTGTTTAAAGTCTTGGCATAGGCGTTGATTGTCCTGCTTCAACCTACTGTTCTCACTACAGATTGCTTCCATTTGGTCCTGTATTTGATCAGTCTCTTTGTCAATTAGCTTGAGTTGAGCTATCAAATTTAGAACCATGGTACTGAAGAGTTCACTGCGGGCGCTACCTTTGACTGTCTTACTCACTCCTGGGATTATGAGCTGTGACATCATCTAGTTAAGCTCTAAAGTGTCAAGGTTGTTGACAACTGCAGCAGGGCCTAACATTTTGACTAGAAGTGTTACAAGGTGGGATGAGGGGCGTCTAATCAGATCAAATCAAATTTGAAATTAAAGATTGGAAGCACAGATATACTGTAACTAGCTACTTGCCTTTTCAGAGTCAACTAGTTGATCAGGGATCAGATAAATCTTATGTGTGGTTCCACAAGTAGCGTAAATAGATGTGTTGACTATGACTTGACTATGCCTTCAGTGTGTTACCATGTAATGGTATTTACAGTTAATGCGGAAATTTCTCAGTGACCATGAATACTTTGAAAAGTTTACTAATAGGTTAGGAGGTTCCTAAACTAAAATTCAAAATGAAAATCAAAGAATTGAATTAGTCTTTAAAAATCCAACCATTGTAATATATATTCAAATTCCCAAAAGGCTCAAATGTTGCAGTTGCATTCAACTGTATTAATTAATTGCCGATGAGTTTGATACACTAAATTGAAATTCAAAAAGCCAAATTAAATTGAGATTCAAACAGGCAAATTAATTTGTAATTCAAAAATCCAAATGAATGATTGGAAATGGATGTTTATCACAATGAACTAAGTTAAAATCTGGAATAAAAGTAGAAATTATCCCAATTTGTTTAATTGGAATGCAAAATTTCTAAATTGTAATAAACAATTGAATAAGGATGATTAAGCTAAACCCAAATTGAAAATAAGCATGAATTAAACATGAAAAAGCCAATCAATATTGTAGTCCAAATCTTTCCAAACCTATTTCAATTACAAGTCCAAAAGTCACTACAAATTCCTAAAAGCTTTTAAAATGGTCACTGAGTATGAAGGCATGTCCTTATATTAATGTAGCGTTTGATTCTGAAGTAGTTACTATTCATCCACTAATAAACTGTGTCCAACGCATCAATAGACTATGGTCAAGCACTGGTTTTGTTTGAATAAAGCTAGCTGTAGCAACTTTGTGTCACTAGGGGGACTCCTCACTTTATCCGACAGTGACTCACTGTCATAAGGGAAACCATAGGGCCATATGTCCGGCCTGTGCAACCAGTCAAATATCAGCGTGAGAGCTGAGTTTTAAATGAAAATCACCACCAAGCACTTAAGCACATGCGAACTCTACAGAAAACACAGAAAACTTGAGCTAATAGCGTGTGTCTGAACAGGAACAATTCAATCAATAATAGCCGTTAGGCTAATAACCAAAGTGAACGTCTAGGTCAATGGAGTTAACAGCTAAGCTAACTTTATGGCACCTAGCCTAGCACTGCTGGACTGCAGATACCAGCATCCACTACGGGTTTCAAATTACAGCGTCTCCGTACCTGGACTACGGCAGCTAGTAATAAACGTCACAGACCCATACGGTTAGACGTTACACCCAGCAAAATGGCGACTACTTGCAAACAAAGAGTTATTTTCGCGCTGGAAACAGATCCCCTCTGTTGCACAATGTCAGCACTTTTACATTCACATATATATTCGCTGCATAGGGGGTTAGTTAGAGAACATCGTCTAGACTATACCTTTCCCTAAAAGCAGTTTTACCTTTCTATAAGCAGAGATTTCTTCATCTGCATACACACAAGTCTATTCACTGCATAGAGGTGTATTTAGAGAACATCGTCTAAATTATCCCCTTGTTTCACCAAGTGCAGATCTCTTCTGCAATACCGACATGTATTTCGTTCACACGGGTATATTCACTGCATGGAGGTGTGTTTAGAGAACATCGTCTAAACCATCCATTTTTCCTGAAAGCAGTTTTGCCTTTCTATACGCAGAGATTTCTTCGTCTGCATACACACAAGTCTATTCACTGCTTATATACACTGCATAGAGGTGTATTTAGAGAACATCGTCTAAATCATCCCCTTGCACTCTCTCCTATCGTTGTCCACAACAATTTCTCCTAACTCAGGTAGCTAATCTGAGTATAGATGAGAGCGGAGAGTCGAACAATTCACAGAACACCCCAGAGCATCGTGGGCAGTGTCTCGAATTATTCTGAAAGCCTAATAACAAAAATGTGTCGGACTCCGCCGGCACTGGTGCACGCAAAATATTGACAAGGCTTAAAACGCCTAGTTCTATTGGTAAACTATTAAACTAGTTACCACAAGCGTCCAAAATGCACTCGCAGCTTTCCTGTTAAAACTCAACGTCTTAACGTCGGGACGTAACACTTATCACTCACTAGTGTAAACTCTTTACTGGCAACTCTTTCTCTCAAGTAGGTATTAGATTATGTGTTACTCGCTCACAGACTGCTCCTTTTTCTGAGACTTGCGTGCTACTGCAAACCACTACTGTTAATAAGCCACTATTTCAAGTTTCATATGCATTTATATATATTGGACATGAAAATCAAGGTAGATAATTTGAATTCTCCTCACACGGAGGGCACCAATGATGTAGTGTGTTGAGCTTCGTTATGAACGATGAGACTATTTGGTCAATTCTGAAAATTGACAATTATTGAAATTATTCTTAGTAATTAATATCTTATTAATTAACACTTGCGGGGCACCACCAGTTTACACTGGAATAGTCTCTTTATGATGATATCAGTCTAATAATCAGAAGAAGTGAGCTCTAGATTTCAGTGATTTTCTACCTTCATGTCCAGGATATATCAATGACACACAAAAGCCAGTTCTTTATAAATGCAAAGATTTTATTAACTATGTAAATAAAACACCAATAAAATGAATACATGTATACTAAACTAAAACAGATAATGGCAATAAAACTGGCAAACAAGATAGCAAGATAAACAGTGGCAGAGGATATATCAAATAAGGTAGAAAGTTAAACAGTGGCAGAGGATATATCAAATAAGAGTGGCAAATGATATTGGGATCAAAGATGGCAAGGAAGTTTGCACCGACAAAACGACCTGAGCTGTAATGCGTCTAATTGCGGCAATGTGGCAACAGCGAAAGATGGCTTGGAGGACAGCTGACAGTTTCCGGGAGACTTGGGACAGAAGGACAGAGAATAGTGGAGAGAGAGAGAGAGAGAGAGAGAATATTCTAACCTCACTTTCACAGTTCAACACTGCCTTTGCATCACCCGTGCATCAACAAGAAAGTTGGTTACCGTCTGGTTTGCAGGGTGTCAGCGGCGTCCTCGTCTCCGTGGTAACCGTCGCGCAGTCGCAGTGGACAGGTAAACACACGCACGTGTTGGTCTGGACCAGTCGACGTTAGGAGGGCCGTTGTGGAGTGCGGTCCGGGGGCCGTTGTTCGTCGGAGTCGTCGTGCCAACAGTTCACCTCAGTGGATATAGAGGGATAGGGCGATGTGTTGACTCACGTCGTTCAGGAAGCAGAGTAGAGTAGCGGCTGGCTTCTGACGTGGTTTCGTAGTCTTCTGGATCAGGTGGAGTGAACTCAATCGGCCGTCTCGGCAAGGTTCACTCTAGAGCTGGTCTGGTACTTGAGCTGAGAGAAGAGCTTTGAGCCAGGTTCAAACTTAGTTACAGGATGGGCTGCGGGACGGGCTGCAGGACGGTTGAGTTGAGTTTCTTGATGTTTCTTGATGTTCCTTCATGTCTTTCCGCCTGAGTTTTTGCCCGTCCGCCCGCTGCAGGAGTTGTCCTCTTTGTTCGTTCGAGTTTGTGAGATTTCGTGTGTGTTCTGACGTGTGTTCTGGGGTCAAGGGCTTTATGGTATGTCAGGAGTGGTAGGTGTTTCCCTCATTTGCATGCATCAGATTTACAACTTGATGACCGGTGATCACCATCCCCTAAACTGCATTTCCAGCTCAGGTTTGGAAAACATCATTTTTCTTGATCTTTTGGGGATGCAAGTGACATATTTAATCACCTAACAACAAATGGGTTTGAATGACACCAAACATCATTGTCTTACCACAAAATACTGGCGAGTAAACCAAAAGTCCTGATAACACATTCTGTGTGCCTTGAATAACCAAGATACTACATTGGGGAGTAGGGCACATCATCTGCCACAGGGTGTGAAGTTTAAATCTAATAAAACATATAAAGAAAGCACATTTTTGCAACACATTCCAGAGTTTCTTTGTTCTCTTATTCTGTGTCTCCCTTGGAAGGCAGATTAGGTACATTTCCCCGGCCCTTATCATCGGTCCCATCTCCTAATGGCACCAGAGCGGGCTAGTCGAACCTGCAAAGTGTTACTTTTGACGGCTTTATGGGGGAAATCCACCTTTTGCTGCAAAGGGGGTTTCTTGGGTTCCTGGGAGCACAGCAGGGGTCTTGACCTCATAGGAAGACCCTGGGAGAGGAATGTGTTAGTCTTTGGGTGTTGCTGTGGTCCGAAGAGGGGGGGAGGCCGATGTCTCTTGCATACACTACACTTGCATACTTATTATTCTTCCATGTGCTATTTGCATTGATCTGAATTATACGACGGGGTGTGGAAATTAGTAACGGTGACAGAAATTTGCACGATTCACGAGTTATCACAGATAAACATGAGTTTTAAAAATGCGGTCGGCGCGTAACTTGCCTCGCAGTTTTCGAGCTACATGCACGTGTCATATGTCAAACTGTCATATTGGGGGAATTATTGGGGGAGGTGTGCTGTCTTTTATGAGAGATGCTAGTAGTACTTTAGGAAATATGAAGTACTTTGTACTCCCCATAGACTTCCATGTATTTTGTACTCTCATAGACTTCAATGTATTTGTAATGCAACTGCATTCAACTTCATACAACTTTAAAATACTACTGCTAGTACTACTACAAATGCCGCCATTTTGGATCCAGGCAGCCATTTTGGATCCAGCTAGAACACCTTAGCAATCACATAGACATCAATGTATTTGTAATTCAACTTCATACAACTTTCAAGTACTACTACTAGTACTACAACAAATGCCGCCATTTTGGATCCAGGCAGCCATTTTGGATCCAGACCACCATTTTAGATCCAGATAGTACACCTTAGCAATCACGTAGACATCAATGTATGTGTAATGCAACTGCATTCAACTTCATACAGATTAAAAGTACTACTACTAGTACTACTACAGGTGTTGCCATTTTGGATCCAGTTGGCCATTTTGGATCCAGACCCATAGACCTCCATGTATTTTGAACTCACATAGACTTCAATGTATTTGTAATGCAACTGCATTCAACTTCATTCAACATTCTACTACTACTAGTACTACTACAACATGCCACCATTTTGGATCTTGGCGAACATTTTAGATCCAGCTAGTACACCTTAGCAATCACATAGACCTCAATCTATTTGTAATGCAACTGCATTCAACGTCATTCAACTTTCAAGTACTACTACTAGTACTACTACAAATGCCGCCATTTTGGATCCAGGCGGCCTATGACAACTATGACACCCTAGCAACAAACTATGACACTCTAGTAACGGCCCAGGACACCCTAGCAATGGCCCAAGACACCCTAGCAACACCCTAGCAATGGCCCAGGACACCCTAGCAACGACCCAAGATACCCTAGCAACACCCTAGCAACGGCCTAGGACAGCCTAGCAACGGCCCAGGACACCCTAGCCACCAGCTGGTACACCTTAGTGACCACCTGGTACAACAGAGTAATATATACTTTGCTGTGTAACAGCAAACCCACTATTGTTATCTTGCATACTTATTATTATTCTTCCGTGCGCTTTTTTTGCTCACCTGTAGCGCGAAAACCGTGTGTGCCACATATGTGGTTCAGGTATTGGAATGTGCGTAATTATGCGACGGGGTGTGGAAATTAGTAACGAATGCGAGTTATCGCAGATAAACGCGATTTTTAAAAAAGCGGTTAAAGTGTATCTCCTTTTCGAGCTACATGCACGCGTCATATGTCAAAATGTCTGGAATTATGTGTAGATTTAGGCTGTCTTTTCTAAGAGATACTAGTATACATACATAGACATCAATGTATTTGTAATGCACTGCATTCAACTTCATTCAACATTCTACTACTACTACTAGTACTACTATAGATGCCGCCATTTTGGATCCAGGTGGCCATTTTGGATCCAGACCACCATTTTAGATCCAGATAGTATACCTTAACAATCACATAGACCTCAATGTATTTGTAATTCAACAGCATTCAACTTCATACAACTTTCAAGTACTACGACTAGTACTACTACAGATGCCGCCATTTTGGATCTTGGTGGACATTTTGGATCCAGACCACCATTTTAGGTCCAGAGAGTACACCTCAGCAATCACATAGACCTCAATGTATTTTTACAATTGACCTAAGTAGCTGAGAAAAAGTGAAATCTGGAAGTCGGTTTGAAAAGTAGCCCGTTTATATGTCATAACGGGCCATTGTTAGCATAATCCAACCCCTCTCAGAGCATGCCCACCCCCAGGTGAATAACCACACCCATTTACCTTGTCTCAAAATGCAGCTCCCGGCAGCACCGCAAGCCATTGCTTATGGTGCTTTCCATTGTACTCGGAAGTCGATAATTCTGAGTCGGTATTCCCAACTTCCAATCTAAATGTGTTCCAGTGCATCTGCTGGGGAAAACATGGATGCCCGCAGCGAACTCATGTTTGTATGGCAAGTTTCCGAATGTTACAAGCATCTAACTACTACAGCACCATTAATGAAGAGAAACGGCGCATATCACTGAACGTGAACGTTAGTAGTCTAATACCGCATGCTAGTAAAGACTTCTGTCCCGTAACGTTGAGCTCAAATCAACTGAATTACGTTACAAATGTAAACTGTTGAAAAAGTTGGATCTTGCCCAAGTTTCCGACTGGGAATTCTGACTTGAATGACAGTTCTATTGCACTTTTCCGTGTCGGAGGTCGTTTTTTTTCCGAGTACAATGGAATGCACCATTACTTTGCGAACATTGGAGCTACAATGACAACATGTCTAAGGCCAGATCCCAACACTCCAGGGGCCAAATGTATAAAACTCTGTGTATATTTAGGTGTAGAAATCTGTGTACGCAAAAAAACAGGAAACATGCATACGCAGTCTTTTATTCAGATGTATAAATGCTGTGTAAGGGAACCTGATGTATCTAAAGAAATTATGCCCACACTATGGGCATAATGACCCGGCTCATGGCAGACTGGGATATCCCTGATCTGTCCGGCAAGCTCCCGCTGAAATGTCCACGTCGCTAAAAAGCCAATTGTTATCAATACCTGTAGATGGAGGGGGATGGCAGGGTTTCTCCGAGAGTGCTGTTCCAACACAGGGCCCAGTTCAGCACACAATTCCAAGAGAACAGCTCTTGTTGTGAAAGCAACATGAAATGAAAGCAGCGCATTAGCCAGTCATCATCATGGGCCAGAAAATCAGTACGGCCTCTGAAGACTCGTGAAGTTCTCGCCTAAATTGCGCAATAGCAATATCTTCCAGCAATGCCAAAGCAGCCATTGTATCATTTGGCACAGCCATTACGCACGGCTACAGCCTTTATATAGTGTAGGTTATTCTTACTCCCCGATAATACAGAATAATAATCTTTATTTATATAAAGATTATGTATTTATTTGTTTATTTATATAAAGATCATTATGATTATAATTATTATAAAGCATAGTGACAAACATATTTACTCAAGATAGAACGAAAAATGACGGCTTGTCAAAAAAAGGTTAACCACTCACGCATCACTATGTAATCATTGTGAAGTTTTTTAAAACTATAGATTACATCCTAACAATGTAGTGAAAGAAAATATCTCTAAATAAAATGTCACCCAAATTCACACTTGTATTATCCTTTTTTGCCAACTCACAACATCACACTAATCTGACTCAAAAGACTCAAAAGACATTCGCGCTGCCCGTGGATTTTTATACATTCGGAAACCTGCGTGGAAAGTGGCCTAAGTACACTTTTCATGGGTACGCATTGGTTTATACATTTGGCCCCAGTTGTTCTGTTGTAGGATACAGGCAGCAATATAGACAGTCTCCCAACACGCGAAAATGCCAGGACATAGTGGATTCATTTTATTTTTAACGGCAACGTCCCGGCTACAGTTAGCTCATTTTTTATGTGTGTGATAATCACTTCACGTTGGACTGCTTCAGTAACGAGGGCCAGTTCACAGCTGGATTAGCATCTAAATTGAAGCTTAAAGATGGAGCAATTCATACCCATCTGCAAACTTGGAATCTGTAAGTGTCACCATGTTTTAATTTTATTTGCAAGTTAGTCTGGTTAGTATAAAAATCTATGTTAAGTGTGCTCAGCCTTTATACAGAAAATGCAGCCATCATATATCAAGAGGTGTAACTTTCTCAAATCCTAGTTTGGTAATCTGCCATGGTATAGCCTGTTATTACTCACTCATACATCTGAGAGAAAACCAGACAGTTAACAGACAACACCGTTGTCCACACCGTTTCAAGGCTACACAGCTGCATGATAAAACTTTGGAGTACAGTGTGACCTGAAAGCATAATGAATAATTGAGCAACATGGTTATACAGTATTTCTTCCGCAGTTCAAAGCATAATGATTAAATTAGCAAGAGAGATACAGTATTTCGTCCACATGGTTCGACAATGAGAAATCCCTATGGCCAGGGGCCACTAAGAGGTTGTTACGTATAACATCTGGAGGATTTGCCCCGACGAGACGGCGCAGGTGCTCACCCAGGCTCTTGTCATCTCCCGCCTGGACTACTGCAACTCCCTCCTTGCTGGTGCACCGGTGTCTGCCATCAGACCGCTGGAGCTTGTTCAGAAAGCTGCAGCTCGTCTGGTGTTCAACCACCCCAAGTTCTCCACACAACTACCCTTCTCCGTTCTCTACACTGGCTCCCTGTAGCAGCTCATCCAGTTCAAGACCCTGGTGCTAGCCTATAGGGCAGTGAAAGGAACAGCTCCTTCTTACCTCTAGGCTATGGTCAAGCCTTACACCCCCACCCAACCACTTCGCTCTGCTGCCTCGAGGCGACTGGTTGCCCCGTCGCTCAGAGGCCCCTGCGGCCGATCTACATGGTCACGGCTCTTCTCTGTCCTGGCCCCACAGTCAGGACAGCAGAGTTGCTGCCCATCTTTTGCCGCAGGCTTGAAAACCCACCTCTTCAAGAAAGACCCTTCTGACCCTTCCTCTTAGCACTTGCTTATTTGCTTCACTTACTTGTCTCATTTGTTTAAATAAAAAGTAGGTAGCTAACTTATTGCAGTTATACCTTAGCACTGGTTCTACTCTCAGATGCTTGTTGAGGAAGAAAATGCACTACGATTTCTGGTGACTAGTAGTTCTCGTGCCTACCTATGTTGAATCCAAAGCGACTTGGATAAGTCGCTTTGGATAAAAGCGTCTGCTAAATGACTGCAATGTAATGTAATGTAATGTAGTGGAATATATAGTCAATGAAATTGTTCACAAAGAATTTGGACACCCCTACAAAATGGCTGACACCCCAAATAGTGAATAGGGACACAGCTTGTGTCTTTTTCCAGTGTGTGAACAAGGTGGGAGAGAAGACACCGCCACAACACTGAGATGAAAAGCTGTAGAGGGCGGGAGACATTATTAAGCAGTGGCCTTAGTTGATTTTGAGTTAAAATAAACCAAATTTTTGCTTGTGTGGCAACTGTTAAGGTAATTATAGTTAAGGTATAATATGCTTTGTATTAAGCAATATAATCAATATAATCAAATCAAAATATAAAGAGTGTGTGTGCAAAATGTTAAGTCTGCATAACTATAAAGAGTGTGTTATGTTAAGTCTGCATAACTATAAAGAGTGTTATGTTAAGTCTGCATAAATATAAAAAGTGTGTTTGATTAAGCATGTAACCTGAAGATCATAAAGTAATCATAAAGTTTCAAAAACATTCTGAGGCCTTCTCACAATAAGGGTGTCCAAGGACGAGCTGCACAGGCCCCATTTTGATAAGAGGTACCTAGAAAAAGACAGGCGGGGCATGCGCAGACGGGAGAGGCCCAGGTGGCCATTACGTAATGGTGAACGGGAAATTCCCCAGTACTCCAGGTTTAACGGTTACGTAATGGAGTAAAACGGGAAAACGGGACCGCCTACGTGCCCACAAAGACCCCCCCATAAGACCAAATTCGGCGTTAAGACGCCATTATTTTTGTGCTGACAAAGCTAAAATTAATGAAAACTGGGCGTAGAATCAGTATTCTCCGCCCAGTTTTTAGGATATATAAGATCATGCACAGACAGTTGTATTTCAGTCTGGTTCCGGGACCAACTCGGGTTTTGTCTCTGTTGAAGAATAAAACTCTATTGCATCGAACTCTGATCATCTCCAGTGGCTTCTTTGAACCTGTTTGAGACTCCAGTAACTACAGAATCTACAGAATCGTGAAGAAGAGTAAGTGTTGGCGTGGAGGTCCGGTCTTCAACACTGGCCTGAAACCTGGGCTTCTTCCTCCGACACAACCTACCCTGAATGAAGCAAAGGGGTTGAATACTTATGCCAACTTGATTTCTCTGTTATTTAAATTTTATCCTTCCACATACATTTCAACAATTTTGTTTTCACTTACATCACTTACTTCACATGATAGAATAGAGTGTTTTGCATTGAACTGAAATAAATGTGTTTTGAAATAATTGGCCCATCTATCACCTTTGAAACTCACATTGGATAAAAGCATCTGCTAAATGACTATAATGTATAATATATATATATATATATATATATATATATAATTCTCAACAAACCTGGAGAGAAAAGGTTTGCACACACATATGTATTTATCACCATAATACAAGATATTTTACTTTAATAGTAAGAAAAGATGATTGTAACTTCATCTGGAAGGTTAATATAATTCTGGTTAAATGTGACATGCTGCTTCAGTCGGAAGAAGAGATGCAGTTGATTGAGATGAAATTTAGACAGAATAACTAAAGAACAGAAACAGACTCATTAAAGATAATTTTTTATGGTAGACTGAACAAATCTGTGGGCTCGATTCCCATAATTCAATAAACCAAAATAACAAAATAGTCACATTTCCGGCAGCCTGTTTGATAGTCTGAGTTGTCACTGATTTGCACTTTAATCAAGTCTTCTCTGTCATTTCTTCATCTTATAGCATCTTTTTATTGTAGCATTATAGCATAATGTGTAAATCTACAGTATTTTCTCTTCTTACTTTATCAAGTTAATCTGATAATTATAAACTGTGATTCTGGTCCATCTGATCACCAGGCCTGAATAGTTACACAACTGAGGATTATCAATTTTAATTAATATTTTGATTGCAGCCTATCCTGCGATCATCTTATCAATTAATTATTGTATTCACATTAAAGATAAATTTCTGTCTTTATTTGTATTTATTTCCTTCTTTCTGTGCCATTCCTCCAAGCTAGACAGACTATACTTCAGAATACAGAAAAATTACTGAAAATGTATTTATACATGTAGATAACGTTCATTCAAAAGGTATTGAGGGCCAGGATATAGTTTGGATATAATTGTAGATTTACACTCAGTGGCCTCTTTATTGGGTACTCCGATTAGGTGCTCGTTAACGCAAATATTGTGCTCCTGCAAACAGTGAATCATGTGGCTGCAACTCAATATATAAAGCTTGCAGACATGGTGAAGTGGTTTAGTCTTTTGTTCGACCAAACATAAGAATGGACAAGATGCTGATCTAAGTAACTTTGACCATGGTATGATTGTTGGTGCCAGGCGTGGTGGTTCCAGTATCTCACCAACAGCTGCCCTCCTGGGATTTTCACCACTACAGTCTCTACAGTTTACAGAGAATGGTGTGATAAAGGCAAAAGGATACCTGATAAAGTGGCCGGTGAGTGTAATTTAAGATGTATGTTATAACCAGTGCATAGAAGAAAATGTATTTACGTTTCAAATATATATTTCAAATGAATTTCATGTAGGTAAACATATTTTAGCAAATATTTGTAGACTATATTTAAAATGATATGACTAAGCACATGATATATGATATGATATTAGTCTTTCGTCTCATTGTGTGACTGTACTGTCACTGTAGGATCATCCACACTGAATTATGTAAAACAACTTTGTTTATCCTCCAAAATGAAACAAATAACAAATACAGGACATTTAATTTGTGACTGATTAGTTGAATTGTCAATGTAATCAATTAGGAAATATCCATATAATAAAGAAAAATCACTTATTTTAAATCACTCATGGCATTCATTAATCTTTTGCATTTCTCTAAACTGTTTAATTATATTAATATTATGTTCATCATGTTCCTCCTTTTTCGAAACAAAGATCATTTTAAATCGAAGCTTAAATCGATGAATACTGATAAGTCACACTGGGTAGCATTATAAGAGGATGATGTTTCTGTTTCAACTCATCCATTTCTTGTTTTTTCTTTTCCTCAAATCCTCAATTTATACTCACTGTTGTGCTTCTTCTCTTTCTCTTGCATTTCTCTCTAACTTTCTCTTCACATCCTCCATATGCTCTTCCATCAGAGCTGCAAAGGCCTTCGTGTTTTTCTTCATGACTTCATTGAATTCTTCAGTTTTCATTCTGGCCTCCTCTTCATATTTGTTCTTCATCTTCTCCAGTTTTTTCTTATAGACTTCTTCTAATTCTTTTCTCCCCTTTTCCTCCTGTTCCCTTCTGATTCGTTCATCTTCTTTTCTTTTGTTTTCATGTTTTTCCTGCTCATTATATTCTAGGCGCTTTTTATGTCTTGTTTTCTCCTCCTCTCGTCTCTGTTCATCTTTCTGATATATTTTCACTGACCATTCTTTTTGTTTCTTCTCTTGTTTATTTGTCATCTCTTTTCTACTCTGCTCCAGCTGTCTGTCAATGTTTTCCTCTCCTTTTTTTTCTTTCTCCACGGGTTCAAGTTGCCATTTCTGAGTGTCCTCCTGTTTTCTCCTCTTCCTGTCTTCTTCTCTCATTTCCTGTTCTTTCTTTCTCTCCTCACGCTCTTTCTTAATGTGGTCCTCCTTTTCCTTGAGTTGTTTGGCTCCCAGTTCTCTCTCCCGTTCAGTTTCTGATCTCTGTTGTTCCATTCTTCTTCTCATCTCTTGCATTTCGTCCTGATGTTTTCTTTCAAGTTCCTCCTTCTCTCTCTGCATCTCCTCTTCCTTCTCCTTCAAAATCTTCTCTACTTCCTTTTGTACAGCTGTCTCTGCCTCTTGGAACAACTCAGAGGTGTAGCAGCCACCACCATTTTTCTTCACCATTGAGTCAATCTTTGTCAACAGACCACTGACTTGTGTGCGGTCTGTCTGATCTTTGTTATTGAAGACATGGTATCTCCCTCCACAGTCATTAATCAGTTTTTTGACAAAGTCATCACAGTCTTCTAGATAACTCTCAAATTGTTGATTTTTCAGATCATCTCCTCTAGTGAATGTAACAATGATGAAACTCCCTGAGTTCTTGCCCAAAACTTTCTTGATCAGGTTCACAGTGTCTTTTTCCTCTTGTGTAAAACGACCAATTTGCATCACCAGTAAGAAAACATGAGGTCCAGGGGCCAACATAGTAAAACATTTCAGAATCTCCTTTGAAAACTCATTGTTGGAGATAGTTGTGTCGAACAAGCCAGGGGTGTTGACCACAACGACAGACCTGCCATCAATCTCTCCAGCTACTTTCTGAGAAGCCTGGGTCACAGATTTTGGGCTGACTTTGGATGTAAAATGCTCTTTTCCCAAGATGGTATTTCCAGTGGCACTCTTCCCACTGCCAGTCTTTCCTATCAGCACCATCCTGAGACAGTCGGTGCTCTGATTTTCTTCACCTGTCATCTTAAGTCTTGTTTTAGTGCTTTCCTGCTCTGCAACCTTTTCCATCTGTGGCTTTACAAACATCTCAATTGTGGAGCTTCTGGATCCCACAACTCTCATCTTTTCCACAGCACCCAACACCTCAGGGACCTGCTGCTTGTCCTCAATGGCCTTGGCTGCTGAAGTCTTCCCTGCTCCTCTCCTCCCACATAGGTTTAAAGGTTTGGCTTGTTCAGAAACAGACTTTGGTGTTGTTGTACCTTCAGTGTAGGTGAGGCAGTTTCCTTTATTTTCAATCACAATCTTCTCAATCTTCTCCATTAACAATTTACGGTCATCTTTCAACATGCTGTAGTGTCTTCCTTCACATTCTTTAAGGAGATGATTTACAGAGAAACATGTTTCATATCCCTCATGTGTTGTGATGACCATTGAGTATTTAAAGGCCTCTTGACCAAACAAACTCAGGGTCGACTTCAGTGTGATTCTGTTTTCCTTTGTGAATTCAGAAGGCTTCACTAACAGCAAGAGGACATTTGGTCCAGGGCAGCATAGAGACATGCATTTCCTTATCTCTTGTCTTACTGTTTCCTCAGATAGAGTGAAGATGTCTGGCGTTTTTACTACCGTTACACATTTTCCGTTCCACTGTCCACGGGCGGCCTCACATTGCTTGTTTGGGGAAAGTTTTTGGTCATGAAAAGCTTTGTTCCCTATGATCAAGTTGCCAAGAGTTGTCTTTTTGTCCTCACTTTTCCCCAACAGCACAATCCTGAGTCCAGATGCTGTAAATAAACATTTAGAAAAATAAAAACATTCAAAGTAATCTCCAAGAACCCAGTGAGCACATATGGACATTAACTCGTTAGTGTTAAGTGGACGTTGGTGTTTGACAAACTCTTGGAAATACACTCACTCATAAGTTGAAATCCTTTTCATTCATCTGTCTGTATCAGATGATACTTAGTTGATACTACAGCACCACGATTTGTGGGCTCTGGCAAGGTTCATCATGTATCAACAAATCAGTCATCAAATATGTCTCACTTTGTTTCACATGGTTATTTCTTCTGTAATTGGAAAGCCGAACTGATATTTCACCACATTATTAGTGATAGAATATCATTACATGATACAATATCATTGCAAATGCTGATGTTTAATTTTGGCTTGAGGTTATTTTAAAGGAGGTAACATTCATCAAATATGATCTTAAAATCATGTTGGATGATAAACTGGATGATAAATGTACTTACATTGGTTGGCAGTGCTTGCCATTGATGATGAACTGAATGTTGTATCACGTTTTCTCCCTGTGAAAAGATGATACCATGAACTACAGTACCTCAACTTCATCAAGTACATGATACATTTGTGATGAATTTACTTACAGCGGTAGACAGAGCTTGCTGCTGAGGACAGTTTGTTTCTCACAGTAGATATCAGTCCTGGAAAAAGATGATACCTTTTACTGCAAAAACTCTCAACTTGATGTTTTAACTGCATCAAGGATAATAGTCAATCTATCATCATAGGCCCTGTTTAGACCTGGCATTAACATCCGATTTGGGCGATCAGATCTCAAGTTCACACCTCTAAGTACGTCCGTTTACACCTGGCATTAGAATGCGTCTGTGATCGGCTCGAGTGATTCGGATCTCACTTCCCTGCTCTATATGCAAATAAACACGTACATCATCATACCAGTTAGCCTGATAACATATCAATTACCAATCATTAATTTGATCTCGCTCTGAGAGACAGCGCGTTCTCTCACTCTAGCACCTACCATGGCACAGAGAGAGAGAGCAAGCGAGAGAAAGAGAGAGAGAGCGCGAGCGAGGTCTACGGTCTTTAAATGACGTTTTACGGTATAGGACATTATTTTATTAGTTTATTTTGTAATGTGTATGTATGTCGATCTTTTAAAAGACATGTTGAAATAAATATACCTATACCAGTAGTCATGTCTCTCGTTGTATTAGTTTCTCCTCTTATGGACGTAATGCGATAATCGGAATTTTGGCCAATGCTGCCGCTTAAACAGAGGACGTCAGTTGAGTAGGCGGTCCTTCAATGCAACCCAGAACCATCGCGTGCACACGGCTAAAAGAATGTGGTAATATCGGTTCTAGACCACCTCCGAATGTGGTCTGAGCGATGCATTACATTACATTACATTACAGTCATTTAGCAGACGCTTTTATCCAAAGCGACTTACAATAAGTGCATTCAACATAGGTAGGCAAGAAAACTACTAGTCACCAGAAATCGTAAGTGCATTTCCTTCCTAAACAAGCAACTAAGAGCATAACTAGTGTTAAGGTAAGAGTGCAATAAGTTAGCAACCTACTATATCTTAAACAAATGAGACAAATAAGAGAATCAAATAAACAAGAGCTAAGACAAATAAGTGAACCAAATAAGCAAGAGCTAAGACAAATAAGTGTATCAAATGAACAAGAGCCAATAAACAAGAGCTCAGACACATAATTGACGACAAATAGGCAAGGCTAAGAGGAAGAGTCAGGGTAGTGTTTCCTGAAGAGGTGGGTTTTCAGCCTGCGGCGAAAGATGGGCAGCGACTCTGCTGTCCTGACATCAGTGGGGAGTTCATTCCACCACTGCGGGGCCAGGACAGAGAAGAGCCGTGACCGTGTAGATCGGCCGCAGGGCCCTCTGAGCGACGGGGCAACCAGTCGCCTCGAGGCAGCAGAGCGAAGTGGTCGGGCGGGGGTCGGGCGATGCGATCTTAAATGTGATTTGGGTGCGTTTACACCAGTACTTAGAGGTGTTAACTTGATATCTGATCGCCCAAATTGGATCTTAATGCCTAGTCTAAACGGGGCCATACAGTCATGTGTGTTAATTAAGTACTCAACATCAAAATGTTTTCCAGCACTTACCAGCATTTCCAGCAAGATCCAAGTTAACCGTCTCTGCTTCTCTTTGTTTCATTCTTAGATGATAACTAGTTAAATCAGTAGTTTTATCCTCACAGCTCACATGCTCTCCATTGTTCTCCTTCACAAGTTGGTTCAAGCGTGTTAACAGCTCTGGTAGTTCAAGGTGTTCCTGCTTCAAGTACCTGTATCTACATTTTCTGATCATGTCTCGTAAGGGTGGATGGTACCTGTATTTTCCCATGACACCTGAACTCTTCTCTCTGGGTGTTGATATCAATACCAGTGAATGATCAAAGGAGCGCTCACTGAAGCTTTCAAGGATTGTGTATAATCTCAGTTTGTCTTCCTCAGTGAAGTCTTCAGGCTGTAGTACCAGCAGGAACACATGAGGTCCAGGAGCAGAGAGTCTCACACAGCTTCCTACAATCTCTGACAGTTTGTCTTGGGAAATGTCAGAAAGCAGCAGATCTGGGGTGTTGATGACCACTATTTTTCTCTCCTGCAACATCGCTGTCAGAGAGCAGCGAGGTGCTTCCTGAGTGTTGAACACAGTCTCTCCCAGTATGAAGTTCCCCACTGCACTCCTCTCAGACCAGCTATTCCCCAGCAGTACAACCCTCAGCTCAGACACTGAAATAAAAACACTGAATTAATCCTTCTTAAAGGAAGGCTTGTAGAAAACCTGCCAACAATCTAGATCTTGTCAAACTCACCTGTGACCTTGTCATCCTTCAAATTAAATATGTGAACTTGTAATGAATAAGTTATTCATTGAGTTCCTACCACTTAACATAGGGTTAGTTACTTCATTGTATGTTACAGTCTGTGCTCATCTATTGTGAAATGTTGGAAATGAATGTCATGATATTATTATTATCTGATTCAGTTCAGTTTTACTCACTGTCAGGGCGTATTAACTCATAGCTGCTGCAGTGTTTCAGGGGTCTGTCATTTTAAAACACAGGAAAATACAATTTCAGACAATCACACCTGGGTCAACTTAATATTTAAATCCCTTTAAACTGACAAGTTTCATATAATCCATTATAGGCCTGTTTATGACAATGACAATGTTGTCATGTACAGTAAGTGCTCCATGATAGTTGATGTCCCATTGTTGCTGTACTAACAACTACTACCTACCAAGCTATCCTTTGGTCTAACGGCTTTTTCCACCATTTTGTATGCCAGATCATATTATAGAAGGCAAATCATGTTTCTGAGCAGACCAGGACAAAACAGAAGCCAGAAGGTAGTCAGCTAAAAGTAGTGTTTGTGTATTATGTTTCTAAACGTCTCAACACAATTCATCAGACATGGTTATTTCAATGGGTATGCATTGAAGCCATGGTTACTTATGCCATTTACAAACCCCCAGAGCACACAACAGATGCGCTATAATGTGGTGCACAGCCGTGCGCGCTCTGTGGTAGAGCGTTGCATTGGGCTTTTAAAAGGGAGATGGTTTCAGTTACTTTCTGCCATTCAACTTGTTTCATTTGGTTGGTAATGCCAGAGCTTAGGCTTCTAAATAATACGCGTTTTCTTCTGTAATTTTGATCAACCATTATTTCAAGTTCACAGTCAGTAGAATTGCGTTTCTTCTTCTTCTATTGCTTCTTAAATGCTTCCGCCGTTTGTCCTCAAAACTAAACTAAATGCGGGCCCTTTATATGCAAACCAGGCAATTGGGGGTGTGTTGGAAGCCATTTGTAGTAAATTGTGGGCATGGTCAGAAGGCTCGTGCACGTGCGCACAATTTCAGGATGATTGAGATGTATGAAGAAAAAACATGTTTCCTGTTTTGTGCGTACACAGATTTCTACACCTAAATCTACACAGAGTTTTATACATTTGGCCCCTGGTTGATAGCAAATGTGTGGAACTGCAAAGCCTCCATGTATGATCCAATGAAGTATAATTTTTGTCACCACCAAGTGGAATTGAATTAAATGATGACCTTATAGCTTTGGAATGAAAAGCCAAGCTGAAATGATGGAAAAGTCAAGATGAGATGAGCTTTATTGATCACTGAGGGGAAACTGGCTCATTGAGCTCTCAGTGAACAAAAGTAAAAGATTTACAGAATTTATGAGCAGAATATTGATCAGTGCATTAAATGATTATTACAAGTGTGACTGGACTCACCGGATGCTGTAGTCACTGACTCTGCCATGATGCCATTCTACTGGAAACCCACGAGACAGAAATTCAACAGGAGGAGCTGCTGTCTGTTGGGCTGTAAGAAACACAGGAAGGAAAATATGGAGAATATAAAGACTCTCTCCCTCTGACACACAAGCACACCCACTCTTAATCCCCATCAGTGTTGAACCTTGATTTTATGATACAATATCTCCCAACACTGCCAAAGGGCTCTTGGCCAAGGGCCTGAATACTTAGTTGTGTCAGTGTTGCTGACATACACACACGTGTACATAGATTTTTTATATCTTTATTTATGAGACCATTTTTTTTCCAGCTCCACCTTGCTGCTACTGCTATTAGTAGTAATATTTGTAGTATTTGTATTAGTAGCAGTAGTAGTACTAGTAATACTGTAGTAGTATTAGTATTTTGATTGTGGTTGTAATATTTATCAAGTGGTTCTTCCTTGTTCACCTTTAGTCTGGACTTCAGACTCTGGATCAGCTTATCGGCTGATCTAAGATACATAAAGGCATTAATAACTTTCTCTATGTCAGAGTAGGAAACAAACAACCTCATTTTAGAGATTTGTCAAATGGTAGACTGAACAAATCTGTGGACTTGATCCTCAAAATTCAGACCAAAATAACATCAGATTTGATAGTTTATTTTTCACTTCAATCAGGTGAACATGCTGCACCTCTCCTCTCTGAGGTTGTTTCCATCATCCTTTAGCGTCTTTTAATTGTAGCATTATATATTTATATTTATAAAGTGTGAATCTACAGTATTTTCTCTTCTTACTTTGTCAAGTTGATCTGATAATTATCAGCTGTGATTCTGGTCCATCTGATCACCAGGCCTGAATAGTTACAACTGAGAATTATCAAGTATTGAACAATTTGATCATGCAGCCTATCCTGTGATTACATTATCAATTTATTATTGTATTCACATTAAAGATACATTTCTGTCTTGATTTGTCTGCATTTATTTTGGTTGAGTCTACTCACCAGGAGAAATTCTTACTGCGCCGTTCGTTGTCCAAGCTCATGAATGAAAGTGAATCTGTAAAGTGTAACTCCACCTGAGCCTGAGCCTTTTTTTTTAAACGAGTGGGCGGGACACTCAGACTTGAACCAAGTCTAGTTCTATCTGGTGCCTTCGAAGGCCGGAGCATATGATTCACATCATTGTCATACTCATAAAACCATTCAGTGACCCCTGATGACATTGTCATCCTGGAAGAGACCACTCCCATCAGGATAGAAATGTTTCATCAGGATAAAGGTGATCACTCAGAATAACTTTGTATTGATTTGCAGTGACCCTTCCCTCTAAGGGACCAACAAGTGGACCCAAACTATGCCAGGAAAATTCCCCCCGCAGCATAACAGAGCCACCGGGCCCCCTCACTGTAGGGGTCAAGCATTCAGGTGTGTACTGTTCTCTTGGTGTATGCCACACATGGTCAAGGATGACTCATCTGACCAGATCACTTTTTCCCACATCTCTGTAGACCAGTGCCGATGGTTTTTGCACCACTGAACTCTCAAATGTGCATTGGTCTTTGTAATGAGGGGTTTCTGCACTGCAACCCTACTATAATATCTCTCTCTATGTAGTTGTGGACAGACTGTTCTTGCTGATAGTCTGATCATGTCCTGCATTGACAAGAGTTGCACTTATGTTTGATTCTTGGCATTTGCCGGGGCTGGGCCCCGGCTAGCCCCGGCACAAATTAAGCACTGGTTTTCCTTATATATCTCACTAATGCACGAGCATCACAGTCATCCAATGTGAGATTTTTACTCATGTCTTTCCCATCGATCTAAATGCAGATGTCACTTTAGTCAGTGTTCCTATTGAAACAGCCAGTTTAGTCTTTGTGACTGAAGCTCCTGCCATCCGTGCCCCAATAATGAACCCTCGTTCAAAGTCATTTAGACTTTTCCTCTTGCCATCTTGACCCAAAATCCAGGTCAACTGGGCCTCCCAACATTTTGATACATGCCACAGAGCATGATGGGATGTTAATTGTTAATTGTATCATGGAGAATAGCTGTATGGAAGCATCTGCATCGTTATGTTTCTCCACTCATTTATTCAGGTTTTTCCTTTAATTTGTCACCGTCTGTACATAGAAAAATACTGATTCCATATATCGAACTAGCTGGTAGGGATTTGAAAACATATACAAGACAAACACATCCAGACAGGAGACCATAAAGACACCATAGCTAATAATTTTGTTTGTTATGTTGTTAGTGTTGTTTCTCATTGCACGTCCCACAGATCACCTGTCAATCAAACAGCATGTCCAGTACTGTGACGTCTTTCTCCTTGGATTTTCTGTTGATGGAGTTTGAGTTTCTGTAGGTGGTGCTCTTTTCTTTGTCTGTTCAGCCACGGTGGCTATCGCTGCTCATGCTATTATTGCTCAGTTATTCTTCTATTTATAAATTGGAAATATAAAACGCATCACATCCTATCTCCAGTGGATTTCTCCCAGGAAAGACTTACCTGACACCGGGTGCTTAGAACAGCAGACGGAAAAGCTTCATAAACTGGCTAGAGGTTGGATCACCGTTCAAATCAAATCAAATCACATTTATTTGTATAGCCCTTAATCACTGTTACAGTCTCTAAGGGCTTCACAGTGCCCAAAGTGTGAAAACAATAAATGGTTAGTACATGACATCCCCCAGCCTTGAGTTGAGTTATAGAGGTCGGTAGAGAGGAGAGAACACATGTATTAAGGAAAATGATGCAGATTATTACTTTCAGATCAAATTAAACTTTATTGATCCCTTTGGGGAAACTGGACCATTCTAGCATCAATACTGATACAATATCATTGGATTGCAGCTGCCAATAGAAAGTATTTGGTGCAGATATTCAATGTCTTTATTTTGACCATTTTTAGTTCCAAGTATTCAGTTTTTCCTCCAGAGTTCTGTTCTTGTCAGGATGGAAACAGAATTTAGACCATCATGGGACATCCAGAATACTACAGATACTATTACAGATACTACTATTACTGCTGCTACTACTACTACTGCTACTACTACAACTGCAACTACTACAACTGCAACTACTACTGCTACTACTACTACTACTACTACTACATACTACTAAAACATATTCATCATAACTGTGTGGAATCTGATCAAAATGTCTTATTAGAATCAGTTCATAAGTTCTTCCCATAGACAACCAGTCTAATATTGATCAGTTCTACAATAAATATGTAATCAATCAAACTGCATCATATCCATCAAATCAGACTGGACCAGGTTAATTTTCAATAAAAGGCCAATATCATCTCATATACAGTATATCAGTCTAACCCTATTCCAGGAGTATATGGAAAGGACTTCAAGTGATTATGGATAGCCCAGTACTGGTGGTTTTATTACAGTTTTTCCCAAACGTTTAAACACATTTCCAGAAACTGTGGCTCAATTTCTCAAAACTCTAAACACAAAACCACTTGCAAAATGAAACACAGCACTCAAAACCATGTTCTCTCTTCTCAAAACTGATTCTTTCCACCAAAACAATACACACAGCTGTCATATGAATATCTCTTACAGAGCATCAATTAAACACTGGTGTGATAAATTGAAAATTGTCACGCCCTCCACCTCTGCCTCCTAGCTGTCTCTACCTGTCTGTCTCTATCTGTGTGTGTGTATGTGTTGGCGGGCGTGGCTCCAGTCTCCGGCTCCTCCCTGCATCATCACCTCATCCCGATCACCTGCTCTACCCCGCACACCTGCTATCCATCATCTCGTCACCACCAGCTTAAAAACCCCGGCTTTTCATCCACTCATCGCCAGATCGTTGTTTGTACTTCTCAGTCAGTATTGTTTCTCGGCCGCTTTGCAGAGTTTCTCTCAGAGTTCCCTTCTTGCCTACCACTCCTGATTCCTCTATCCAGATCCAGTCTCCTTCCCTACGCCCGTCTGCCGACCCTGCCTGTCTGTCTGTCTCCTGGACCCCTGCTTGTCGCCCATCCGCCTGTCTGTCTCCTGGATCCCTGCTTGTCACCTGTTTGCCTGCCTCCCTACTCTGCTCCCCGCTCCTGCTCCAGCCCCGCTTCCCCTTGCCATCCCTGCACTACTATCCTGTGTGAACTGTTCGCTAGTAAACCTGGTTTTGTTCCTACTCCGTCTCTGTGGTTTGCACTTGGGTCCTGTACTCGATCGTAACAAAAATACTACCATCAAAATACTGTTTCTATATGTTTTGGCTTCATGAGGCTATGTTTCATATTCAAGTGTATAATTGTGTAGAAATTGTTTCCTTTTTTAAAGTTTAGAGGTTTTTTTTTGTCGCAAAATAGGGACAATTTTAATTGCAATGTTATGGAACATACAGTACAAAGATTGTTGCCATATTGTAAAACAATACTGTAAATATATCATAAATATTGCATTGACACAATCATTGTATCAGCATAGGATACAATGGACCTTTGTCTATCCAATGAGCTCCAATTGGGCTAAACTCACAACCCAGCTTCCCAGAGTCATACTGTAAACTCATAGTTGATACTGCGACATTGAGTTCAGAGAATACACACGTTACCCATTTTGGCAAAACTCACAGTAACTGCACTGATAAGTAAAATGAGAAACACTACAGTAAGAAAATGTTTAGACTGTCTCTCTGGGGATATACAAAAAGATAACAAAGCAAATATTTATGTTACTGTAATACAGTAAAATGTTCAGCTGACTGAACTGACTGCAAAAAGTGTTTCGTAGGCCCACAACAAATAAAAATATAAAATGTGGTGAAACAGATCTACATGTAAATCAGTCCGCATCCCGCCTCCGATCCTGATCAGGCCAGAGGACCTCAACTACATCGGCTGGACTCGCTGCCCAGCTTCGGTCATTGTT
This sequence comes from Hoplostethus atlanticus, assembly GCA_034670405.1. Lineage (NCBI taxonomy): Eukaryota > Metazoa > Chordata > Actinopteri > Trachichthyiformes > Trachichthyidae > Hoplostethus > Hoplostethus atlanticus. The sequence continues at coordinate 79,335 of JAXDDX010000359.1, read as the reverse complement.
AGGCCATGATTGAGTACATGGTCAACCAAAGTTGTGCGGATTTCATTAGAAATATTGGCGGCTCCTCCTCCTCCTCCTTCTCTCACTCTTCCTCTTCCTCTCTGTTCTCCATGCACCCCAACACAGTAGAGGTCACCTGAGGCCTGTTTTATGCTCTGACACATGATTGGAGTGTTTTGCCAATTGAGTTTGCACAGGTGAGACGTGAGTGAGACAATTGGTAATTAGGCTGTGGCATTTTGGAGGCCAGTGTTTTCCAGGTGAACAAAGTGTGCTAAATGATGCAATTTGTGTTGAGAGTTTTGCAAATATGTGATTTAGAATGATATTTGAGTGAGAACAATGGAATTGTGCTTAGAGTTTAGCAGTTTGGAGTCATGTTGTTGGTACATGAGCTTCAAGTTTTCAGAATTGTGTGCATAGTTCAATCTTTTGTTTGTATACAATGGAGAAAAACTGTAATGAATTCAATCGATAGTACGCCTGCTGTGGCTCGGGACCGCCAGCCTGTACTCAGCAACCTGGGGCCTCATTTATAAAGGTTGCTACGCACAAAAAAGTGGCGTTAACGGGGGGTGAAATGTGCGTACGCATATTTTACCGCAAACGTCGGGATTTATAGAAACATTCTATGCGGTAAAAGGTGCGCAGTTCTACGCATCCTTTCACCCATGTGTAGAGCTCACCGCAAAGTTTTTCAGACACGGGAATCAGCGACGCCCGATGGGGAGATCACAAAATAAAGCTCAGTCCTCTTAAAAACATAGTTTTATAAGTGTGCTTTCACAGGGATTGTGGTCTGTTGTATCTGTTAAGCCACTACTTAAATCTTATTTTATTGATTATTTTACCAGGCCGGCGCCAGGATGAAGTGACTGAAGGGGCAATTTTTCATAAAATAAAACTCAGTGATTTAACCATGCAACAGTCTCAGAAAGGCTAAAGAACAACAACATGAGGCTACTGTTCAAAATCAAAGAATACATTTATTAATCATACTCACATAAGAACGGAGCACTGCAGAGAATTTATGAACGATAACGATTCTGTCAAAATCAGCAGGGGGAGGCGCGTAGAAACAGCAGTTTGCGGCATTGCATCTCTCTCTCTCTCTCTCTCTCTCTCTCTCCACAATGGGGGGAATGTATTTACCACCACGAAAAGCAAGCAGGCTGAGAAACCGAACTAAGTGACGTGTCTGTCTGTCTGTCTCGATCTCCTCCGCTCCGTTTCAGTAGGCTACTATATGGACGCCCTTGCATACGCCTATGGAAATATTTTTCTATAGATACATAAAGCTTAAACTGAGGGGGCAAAAATATAACTGAGGGGCTAAGCATATTTTACTCTCTCATATGTAGCTCCTTATGCTCAATGTTGTATAACTTAATAACTTAACTTAATAATTTTTAAATTGTTTTTATCATTTTGTTCATCGTCAGTTTGTCTACTATTTTTATTTTATCCTCTAAAGCACTTTGTAACTTAAACTAAAGTTTATTTTTATTATTATTAAGGTGTGCCGGATTATTAGGGCTTGTGCTGTTCTCCACAATGTGGCACAGATGCCTCTACTGAGCTCCAAACAGTACACCTTTACGGCGCTCAACCTCAGTGATGAGCACCTCGATCTCGCACTCCGCAAATTTCGCCTTTCTTGCAGCTGGCGTCTCTCATCTTTCCCTCATTGATAGTCCAACAAAGGCTCCTTAACAACGTCGGCATATTCATGAGCTATTTAGCATTGACCATTTATGGATGATTGTGGGACGACACTGGGAGGAGTAGTGGGAGGACACTGGGAGGAGTACACGAGCGCACAATTCACCGCAGGTGGGTATTTATAAAGAGAAGACTGCGTACAGATTAGATTCGTTAGTAGATTCTGAGGTTTGTGCGTACGCAATGTTTTAGGATGGAATCTACGCAAAGTTTTATAAATGAGGCCCCTGGTGAGTACTTATCTCATAATAGCGCTACACTGCAGGTGTCAGAGATCGATGTGCATCTGTTGATTTAAACATTTAAGCTTAAAGATGCAGTCTATGAGATATTTATGTTTTACAATATTTTATATTGTTGGTAAATCAGTAGTTGGTAGCTATCAGCACAAAGAATCCAGGTCATGATATGTTGTCACTAGAGACTCCTATCCTCCACAATTCACATTCATAACAGCAGACCCGAACTTTAACGCCAGAATTGCGTCAGTGAGTTGAATTGACAATCTAATACATTTTCTTCAAAAGTAGCTCTCCATCTGGATCCAACACTGGGGTTTGGAGCATTCTAACATGCCATAGTTGGTCTGGAGTGAGGTTGAACTCTGTTCAGGTGGGGTGTCTGTTCCACCTATGATTGTAATACTGTCATTTAATATGTCATCTTTATTAACAGTATTATGTTTCTTATTAACAGCCTTTATCTTTATTATCTATATGTACAGAGAAGCCGACTGAGAGATCAGAAGCCAAGTGTGTAAAACTTGAGGCATTTCCTCATTAAACTAAATGGAAAGAAACTCCAGTTAAAATATGAAAATAATTTTAATTTTAGTTAGTGAAAGAATGATTTACAGTACCCACAACTGAGCCAGGCAGTTAAAGAGGTAGAGAGTGCCACCTACTGTCTTCTAGTGGTATACAAAGTGTCTCATTTGAGTTGGCCTTGTCTATAAGCACTTTGTGACATTCTGTAAAATAAACATGGTTGCATACCCATGAAGCTCTTAAGATCAGACCTCAGGCGTGGGAGACAAAAAGAGGTGGAGCTCACTGGACAGGTGACTGAATCCATCCTCCTCCATTGTATGTGTCACGAGTGGACATTAGCAACAGTATTATGGACAGGCTGTGGGTTGTGGAAGTGGGCGGTTTTCCTCTTTGTTTGTGTGGGTGTTTGTCCGTTAATTGAAATCCCCATCAGCTGGGCCGGGAGGGGTTTCATTGGTCCTGGCTTAAAAGTGCCTCGTCGAGACTCACCTGCAGTTGGCCCTGGGGAGAACGACTGAACGCTGCAGGAGAGCCAGACTGCCGAGGAGCAACGCCAGGCTGCCGTGGAGCAACGCAAACCAAGGCGGCGTAAATGGGACGATCAATGTTCCTGCTCTCCTTGATGTGAGTGTGGCGCTAACTTTGTGTAGCTCCCATGTATTGATCGTGTGTCGCTCTTGTCGTGTGTCGCTCATCCTAGTGCCACGGACAGCCCTCGGGAGCAATGCCGGACGCTCGCCAACCAGAGGAAAGACGCGAGGACGGAACGGGACGAGAGGACTGCGCACTCCTGGCCCGCACAGAACTCCCGCTTGGTGTTTGCGTCTAGTGATGGCCGATTCACTAACGAATCGTGCCAAAGAACCGAATCAGTTAAGTGAGTGAGTTGATTTGACTCGCACAAGCGACTGAATCGATTCAGCAGCGGTTATAGCAGCAGGAAAAAAAATAATTTATTAAAAAAATCACCAGTTAATTTATCAAACAACATCTTAAACATTACAAAAACTGTTGTCAATGTATAGAATGTAATACATCGCTACATTATTACATTGGCCTTTTTCATAATCCAATATGGCTCCTTGATCCGGCGGGTAAGCAGAAGTAGTCTCTCTCGTTCATCGGACGTGAACCACTGATCCGAGTGAGCGGAAGGGCTGACTGAACCGTGACGGACCGACTGAGTGGTTCGCGAACGAGAGAGCAGATGAACGAGAGAGACTAAGCGGTTCGCGAACGAGAGAGCAGATGAACGAGAGAGACTGAGCGGTTCGCGAACGAGAGAGCAGATGAACGAGAGACTGAGCGGCTCGCGAACCGTTCAGTCTCTATCGGACTCCTCGGACTCTCTCAGACATCGGACATCTCGCGAACCGAGAGAGCAGATGTCCGAGATGTCCGAGCGGTTCACGTCTGATGAACGAGAGAGACTACTTCCGCGTACCTGCCGGATCAAGGACCCATATTGGATCGTGAAAAAGGCCAATGTAATAATGTAGCGATCTATTCTGCACACACTGACAACAGTTTTTGTTGTTTAAGATGTTGTTTAATAAATTAACTGGTAATTGGGTAAACAATAAGCCATTTAAATTGGTCAACAAAACTGTCTATTAGAAAAAGAACGTCGAGCACACAAAATAAAATTAAATCAATAGCAATACTCTGTGTAAATACTATAAATATTATTATTGTCATTAACCTGTGGGTTAGTTGATGTTTTGCAGTTGTTTTATATGTGGTTATTTGCACGTCTGGTTTGACAGGGGTGGCGCTCAAGTGATTCCATTACCAGTTTAGGCTCATTTTTCTGGGGTTTGTAGTGACTTTGGTTTATTTTTCCCCTATGTTTTTCGTCTTTTTGTGCATGAATAGGCCATTTACATCAAAATAGCAGATACTGTAGCCCACCAGGCCAGTGGACAGCATAGGGTAGGCCACTGTCTATGGGCTCTCGCGGGTCCTGCGCTAAACCTGGATGCCCTATGGTTATTGTTTTTGAGGTTGCATGTAGGGCAAGTTGGATTTATTGCATGGCGTGGGTTGAACCTAGTTAGTTAGAATTACTGTGATCCAGTTTAACTCTCTTGTGTGTTTTGAGGTGAATGTAGTGTGCTCTGGATTTTTCACTATTCCTCCTGTATCTTGGTTGAGGGAGAGTGGGACTCGGGGATCGTAGACAGTGTCAATATTTCACCCACATTGGCCTTGCAATGCCAAATGGCTAAAGATGGTGCAAGTTGGTCCCAAACTCCAAGTAGAGTCGGGCTACAGATCTTTCCAAGCGTTCTGAGAGCCTGAGTTAGTTACCCAGGGAAACCATTCTTACCTTGATGGTCATCCACATCTACTGACTCCCTCCAAGAAGAACAGTTGAAGCTTTGTTGTGGGCAGCAGCAGCGAGATCTACTTAAAATTGCAACTATTTTACAACTACTGTTTCACATTTTACTATGAAGCTTATCAGACAAGTCTGTTCAAAACATTGCTTAATGGTAGGTGTTAAAGGTTACACTGTGGGGTCGTATCAGGGGGTTTCTGTTCAACTACGAGTCTTAGGTTTGGGATGCATACATTAGAACTTCTTTTCAAGAAATGATTTTGAAATGCCCTGATTGAGAAACCATCAATTCTGCCAAATATCACAATGTTTGTTTTTTTATTGTTTTATGTTTGTTTGTTTTTTATTACAAAACACAAGAAAATAGAAACACAAGACCTGCATATACTTACAAGCTCACAAACACACACTCAAGTCCCCCCCCCCCCCAAATGAAAACATGAAGGCACAGCTGAAGAAGTCATCCATAAACATTTACAACAAAGCACCAATTTTTTCCAATAGTTCTGACCAGCAAGTAATATTTTGTGCCATGGAGCAATGCAGTCAAGCTGTGGACAGCTCCAGCTGTGCAATCTCCCGAAAAGAAAAGAGCCATTCCTCCACCGACAGCACATGTGGCGGTTTCCAGCAACAAGCTATCATCCTCTTAGCAGCTGAAAAACCGGCTAATGTCGGAGGAAGAAGTCCAGGTTTCAGGCCAGTGTTGAAGACCGGACCTCCACGCCAACACTTAATCTTCTTCACGATTCTGTAGATTCTGTAGTTACTGGAGTCTCAAACAGGTTCAAAGAATTCACTGGAGATGATCAGAGTTCGATGCAATAGAGTTTTATTCTTCAACAGAGACAAAACCCGAGTTCGTTCCGGAACCAGACTGAAATACAACTGTCTGTGCATGATCTTATATATCCCAAGAACTGGGTGGAGAATACTGATTCTATGCCCAGTTTTCCCCAAATTTAGCTTTGTTTTGCCCGGAAATAATGGTGTCTAAAACCCGAATTTGGTCTTATGGGGGGACTTTGTGGGCATGTAGGCGGTCCCGTTTTACTCCATTACGTAACCGTCAAACCTGGAGTTTTGGGGACTTTCCCGTTCACCATTACGTAATGGCCACCTGGGCCTCTCCTGTCTGCGCATGCCCCGCCTGTCTTTTTTCTAGGTACTTCTTATCAAAATGGGGCCTGTGCAGCTCGTCCTTGGACACCCTTATTGTGAGACGGCCTCAGACTGTATTTTTTTTAAAACCTTGTGATTACTGTGGGGAAACTTTAGATTGTATTTTTTGAAACTTTATGATTACTTTTATGATCTTCAGGTTACATGCTTAATCAAACACACTCTTTATATTTATGCAGACTTAACATTTTGCACACACACACTCTTTATATTTATGCAGACTTAATATTTTGATATTGATAATATTGCTTAATACAACGCATATTATACCTTAACTATAATTATTTACAACACTAACAAATGTTGCCTTTCATTTGTGGTCAATTCCAAAGAATGGGTGTCATTGAGTAGTAGCAAAGACTGTGTGTGGGGGATGGCTCTCCCAATAATATTAGACAAAATACTTAAAACATTTTTCCAAAATCTGTTAACCTCTGGGCACTGCCAAACCATATGTATAAAAGTACCAATATTGTCTCCACAAAAGTCACAATGTGTTTCTGAGTTTCATTTGGTATAATCTTCGCGGTGTGAAATAAAACCTGTGAATACATTTATAATGTATCATTTGATGGTCTGGATTTCTTGATGACAGGGATACATTTGACCATATCGTGTGCCAATTCAAATATAATACAAATTTCAACTGGTATAACTACTGGTCCTAATACTTTTGTAACTGTATATCCTTACTTCTGGTGCTCTGTATCAAATAATCTGACAGTAATAGAAAAAGAAAACGATATATGATCACAAGCATAATAGGGAATTGCCATTTTATACAGGGAATTAGTTTTAGACTGGAAATGTGTCTATTTTATGATTTATTATTGGAGACTGCAATTCATATTGATACTGTGAATCATCAGCAATCACTCAGGGTCGAGTATGATGGTCCTCCTTGGGCGGGGCCCTGTACTATTCTATTTATAAAAGATTACTGAGAAAGCAAAAAGAAAAACCCAGGCTGGAGATCTGATCTGCACTACAACTGTTAGATTGTGTTGTATGTTTGTATTTTCCACCAGACTGCAGTAAAGAAAAGAGAAGACTGGAGTCCTGTGTGGTTGTGTTCAATCTGTGCACCTACCAGATAATGTTCCACAATACTGCAGATCAGGCAGCTGCTGTACAATAGCAGCAGGACAAATAGTAGTAGTAGTAGTATTAGCAGCAGTAGTTGTAGCAGTAATAGTAGTATTAAGAATACTAGTAGTAGTACTTAATAGTAGTCTTTTTATTGTGGTTGTAATCTTTATCAAGTGGTTCTTCTTCCTTGCTCACCTTTTAGTCTGGACTTCAGAATCAGACTGTAAAACCTCATTTTAGAGAGATATCTCAAATGTTAGACTGAACTAATCTGTGGACTTGATTCTCATAATTCAGACCAAAATAAAGAACATCAGATTTGGTAATTGTTGTTTATTTACGTTTCAAATAGGTGAACAAGCTGCACTTCCCTGATGATGTCTCAATCAAAAACAGCCCCAGACTAAAGCTCAAACTGTTTACTCCATATGATAAGAAGTGATGATTATTTGTAAAAGATGTTTGTCTGGTTGAAAAACACTGCAAAAATGAGACTAAAAACGTTTCAAAAGTCTCAAACTATGTGAACATGAAACATGAACATGAGATTTATTGCAGCGTTTTATGAAGAAATGCCAACTTAAATTATTTCTTTAAGGTTTTTAGTCACATTCTTTTTATGCCATCAATCATCACTTCTTATTGAATAGAGTTCAACTGTATACAATTTGGTGCTATTTGATTGAAAACCTCCTTGACAGGAACTGCGAAGGAAACTGTCTTATTGTGTCATTGTAGGAGCATCCACGCTGAATTATGGAAAACAACTTTATTCATTCATAAAATGAAATAAAGAACAAGGATCTAATATTTTAATTGAATTGGGTGTTAGAGGACGTTTTTTTTTAAGCTTGGTCCTTCCTTGTATTCACTACATCCTATAATAATAATAATAATAATAATAAATGTTCCTCCTTTCCTTGTACACCAAAGGAAACAAAGATCATTTTAAACCCAACAATCTTACCTTCCTAACTAACCTACTGTCTCTGTACCCTGATAGACTGAACGTTCCAGCTAACAAGAAGAGGCTGAACGTTAGAGCTTCAAGAATTATTATTTTCAGTGATGTTAGCCAGAAAATTCAAATGGTCAGAGCTCTATGGGGTCAGTTAACTCAATATTCACAAATGAATACAACACAATTCACAAATATATTTTGTGATTTATATATAAATGACTCTGTTCACAAATATATTTTTCAATGTACACACAAATATGTATTGTTTCATATAAATGTAAAAAGAAAATCGAATAAATTAGTGTTCACAAATGTCTGTTTCCGATGCACACACAAATACATCTCGTTTTATATAAATGTAAAACAAATCCACAAATATACTTAGTTAAAAACAGCTGCAGTGTTCATCTAAAACATATTTCAATGTTGTTACATTTATTCGAATCTGCGTTTAGAAACCTCCAGACAAGTTGTGAACCTCATTACATTTGTGTGTGGATTTTTGAGAGTTACCTGACGTGGTTAGATTCACAAATGCATTTTATCTAAAGGTCCTTTCTCTGTAGCCTATCAGATGTCTCTTTCCATTTCAACCAATCACACGTGTGATTTCAATGCTGCGTTCAATGTCCCTAATCCCGACGAGTTTGGCGTCCGGTAGCAGTATTCCAAGTGTAAATTAAACATACATGGGCCGGTTTCCCGTACAGGGATTAAGCCTAGTCCTAGACTAAATCACATTTTAAACCTGGATATATTGAAATGGCTTTCTCAGACATGGATTAAAATAGTCTCAGACTTGCCCTAGTCTTGATTTAAACAATCGGATTTCCAGAAGGAAGATTAGAGCTAATCCAGATCTAAATGAAGGTTTAAATTAAACCTGGCCAGAGGCAGATTTAACTTCAGATTAAAGGCTGTTTGCCTCAAGGTTCACCTCGACAATAGAGGAAAATGGATTACCTTGACTATTTCAATGATGATCAAAGGAGCAACCCACTGAATGATTTTGATGACATATTTGATGATGTTTCCGTATGTACAAAGAAAATGCAGCTGAAATAATTTGTTTGCTTCAGCCAAAGCCTTCATGTGACTCAGTAAGGGGAACCCCTATCCCTCCTTCCTTACAAGCATTTATCACCTTGAGGTTTTTGGCATGTGGAACCTTCCATCGTCCATGCATTCTTCTTGTTGTTTTCTGTTCGTGAATCATGCTGTTTGTTCTCAATTATAGGGTACTTTAAAACAATTTGCTTTAAGAGGGTTTTTTCAATTTCACTGAAATTCTTTTAATGTTTTCTTTTGCCTTTGTCCATTCTTTGGTTGGGTCAGGTGTCTAACTCCAGTTCCACACACTGCTTAATGCTTATGTAGAAGTATTCCACCCCAGGTTTTTACAGCATCCTCATTTTAGCTTCCAAAAAATGGATGGATGTTATGGAAAACAATAATGTAAGTGTGCTTATAATATGCTTAAAGTATATACTGCAATAAAATGTCTGCATATGTATAGTCACAGCCAGTGGAAAACTACTGAGCTGAGATGGGTATATGTTTGCTCTTTTCCCATGATTATTAGCTGGAAGCTTATTACAACTGTTGCAATGTTATGAAATGTTATGAATGTTATGGTTTTGTTGGAAATGTCAAGGACACAAGCAGTTTCTGGGAGCGCAGGATGAGTCGTAGGGAGTTAGACCGGAATGTTCTAACTATGATAGAAAGTACTCCTTTTCTTCTTGGTGTCTGTGCACTGTATGATTCCTTTGCCTTCATTAAACTGCTTTGAACTGTGTAAGAGATATGTGGCTGAGCATGACTCAGCATATTAGAAAGGTATAACCTGCCTTTGCTCTCTACCTGGAACAAGCCTCTTGGTTGCGAAAGGTATTGTGCCTGCTTGCAAGCATTAAAGGCCTCTGAGACATATATTGTGTTATAGCGTTATTGAGCTGTTCTCACCAACTAGACAAAGTGCAATTGACTTTAAATTGCCACGACACTAGTCCTTGATTACCTTAGTCTGAGACTCTGTAGTCCAGAACTAATTAATCTGAAGTTAAGCAACATCTCAGAAAGCCATTAGTTTAGTGTGGATTAATTTAAGTAGAATTAGCCTAGTCCTGATTTAAGCCCTGAATGGGAAACCATCCCGTTATGTTTAATTTACACTTGGAATACTGCTACCGGATGCCAAACTGCCAAAAGGAGACGTCTGATAGACTACAGAGAAAGACCCTTTAGAAAAGATGCATTTGTGAATCTAACCACGTCAGATAACTCTCAAAAATCCACACACAAATGTAAAGAGGTTCACACGTGTCTGGAGGTTTCTAAATGCAGATTTGACAGTCTGTAAATAAATGTAACAACATTGAAATATGTTTTAGATCCGCGCTACTCAACACACGACTCAAGATTCAAGATTCAAGAAGTTTATTTGTCACATACACACACGAGGTGTGCAGTGAAATGTAAAGTGGCAATGCTCAGCAGAAATGTGCAAAGGGCAAATAACAGGTTCACACTATTTACAATAAAAAACAACACAATATTTACAATAAGAGCACTTTATAAAAATATAGTAAAAAAGGGAAATTGTATGTATGTAATATAATATAAATTATAAATTATGTGTAGTCTTTACCTAAGTGTGTGTGTGCATAAGAGGGGCAGTGTGTGTGTCTTGGTGGGGGCCCTGGTGAGGTCAGAGTTCACAGTCCTGATGGCCTGAGGAAAGAAACTCCGTCTCAGTCTCTCTGTTTTGGCAGCATGACTACGGAGGCGCTTGCCTGACCGCAGCAGCTGAAACAGTCCGTTGTTAGGGTGGTGAGGATCCTTCATGATCCTGCAGGCTCTGGTTCTGCACCTCCTGGTGTATAAGTCCTGCAGGGTGGGGAGTGTAGTTCCAATAGTGCGTTCAGCCGAACGCACTACTCTCTGCAGAGCCTTCCTGTCCTGAGCGGAGCTGTTGCCAAACCAGGCAGTGATGCTTCCTGTCAGGATGCTCTCTACAGCTCCAGAGTAGAAGGACTGAAGGATCCTCCGGGAGACTTTAAATTTCCTCAGTTGCCTGAGGTGGTAAAGGCGCTGCCTTGCCTTTCTCACCAGAGTGTCTGTGTGTGAGGACCATGTCAGATCATCTGTGATGTGGACTCCCAGGTATTTATACCTGCTCACCCTCTCCACAGTAGTCCCATTAATCCCCAGTGGTGAGTGGTGAGGACTCGAAACCAATCACAGCACAGTTTGATATCATAGCCACGAAATAAAAAAACAAACAATGGAGGAGAAACTTGTTTTATGTGTGTCGGAGCATCCCGAGTTATACAACATGACGCTTAAATCATACCACGATCTGACTAAAAAGTTTGTGGCATGGAATGATGTCGGTTTACAGACGGGACTACCAGGTTGGTTGACAGCTTAGTACAGGTTCGTATATTCAGCCAGTCTATATTCACTTCTATGGCTGTGCTAGTATGATCATTGGCGATGTGGTTAGCTACGGCTGATGCGGGCTGTAGTCCGCAATTGAACTCCACTCTATTCTTTCCTGAATGCTGTCATTTTAAAAACTCAACAGTGTGAAAGTAATGAATGTACTGTAATTCTCCTGGCGCTGATCACGTGAAGGGGTCGCGCTCAACCTGGTGTAGACGCCGACGCTTTGCATGGATCATGTGAAAGCCCCAACTATGCAGGAAGTCTAGCCTAGCCTACTCTCAAGTCATGGCAAAACCGGCAAAACGTAAAATTTCTGATGAACACAGGGTATTTCAAAAAGCATGGGAGGAAGAATTCGCTTTTGTTGAGGTAAATAACAAACCAGTGTGCCTTCTTTGCCAGAGAACAATAGCAGTACCAAAATGGGCAAACGTTCAATGTCAGCATGATAGCTATCACGGTGACTTGGAATTACATATCCATCTGGGGGTAATATGCCTATATTTATTTTATTAACCATTGTGATTTATTGTAACAGCAATCTAACACTTTTACATTTAGTGAATAAAGCCTACTTATTTTGTCATTTAATCATGTGATATCCATGTGGCTTGAAATAACACTACAAAATAGTTTCTTATATGACCAAAAAATGTGGGTTGCGGCCCTTTGACACAGCTGTATCTTGCTGTGTGGCCCTTGAGCTATGTAAAGTTGAGTAGCCCTGTTTTAGATGAACACTGCAGCTGTTTTTAACTAAGTATGTTTGTGGATTTGTTTTACATTTATATAAAACGAGATGTATTTGTGTGTGCATTGGAAACAGACATTTATTAACACTAATTTATTTGTGAACCTTCTTTCATTTATATGTGGATTTTTTTTTACATTTATATGAAACGATACATATTTGTGTGTGTATTGAAAAATATATTTATGAACAGAGTCATTTATATATAAATCGCAATATATATTTGTGAATGGTGTTGTATTCATTTGTGAATATTGAGAGTTAACTTGGACCATAGGCATCTACATGTTCTCCCCAGGCTTGTCAGCAGTCAGGTGGAGTTTGCATGTTCTCCCGTGCTCAAATGGGTCTCCTCCTATAAAAAAAGAACCCCATCTAAAAACATGCAGAAAAACGCTCTCCTGTCCACGATGAGGGTGTACATCTGGAATTGGTCCCCGGGCGGCGGAGGGAAAAAGGGCTGCCCACTGCTCCTGGCTGCCCTGCCCCTGGAGGAAGGACGGCAAGGATGGGAAGAATGCAGAGGACAAATTCATTCAGACACCCTCCCTGCATGTGTGTGTTGTGTTCGGCGGTCACTACCCCTTGCATGCGTGTGTTGTGTGTGTTAGTGCATGTGTGCACCCATGTGAATAAATTAATCTTAATCTTCACTTTCCCCTAGGTGTTGTTAGGCCTGGGCCTTAGGCTATAGCCCCAGATCTCCAAAAAATATTATTTATTTTTTTTCAAAAATAAAAATAATTTAAAAAAAAGCCCCGGATCTATTCATCTGTCATTCTGATGCATTAAAACCATCGAAAATTAGATGATATCGTTGATCTAAAATGCAAGTATGTTTTGGGTCCTCTGTGGCCTCGTTTAGACCTGGCATTAAAATCCGATTTGGGCAATCCCTCAAGTTAACACCTCTAAGTACAGGTGTAAACGCACCCAAAACGCATTGAGGGAGCAGTGAGGTTGGATCGGTGGTCTGGGTCGCATATGGCCACATTCTTTTAGCAGTGTGTACGCGAATGTGTCCTGGGCCACATTGAAGGACCTCCTACTCAACTGACGTCCTCTCTGTAAGCGGCAGGGCTGTCAAAATTGACCAGAAATTACGTTTGATTATTCCTTCTAAAAAAACACATCGGTTCAAACCATCGAATATCTATTTTTGCACATTATGTCTCTCTCTCTCTCTCTCTCGCTGGCCCCAGCTGTCAGCTGCTCGGTGGAGGAATGTAGCTTAGCGGTAGGAGAGGTGGTGGGTTACAGCAGGGTTATGCCTGCGTCTAGGATGAACAATGCTGTGGTTATTTTCTTAGATAGTATCGAGAAAGCCAACGAGGTTGTTGAACGTGGTGTGGTGGTAAATGACACTTTCACCCCCATTCTCCTGCTGGTTAACCCAGCGAGGAGAATCACCTTGTCCAGTGATCCGCCGTTTATTAGTAACAAGGCTTTGGAGAAGGAACTGGCAAGACATGGACGACTAGTGTCGCCGATAAAGATGGTTCCTCCGGGGTGTAAATCTCCGCTGCTTAAACGTGGTGTCTTTTAGGAGACAACTTTTGATGATTTTAAAAAACAATATCGGAGATTTCAATCTGGCGCTGAAGTTCAAGGTGGATGAGTTTGATTACACGGTTTATGCAACATCAGAAACCACGAAGTGCTTTGAATGTGGAGTGGAGGGGCATGTAATTTGCTTGTGTCCCGAGAGAAATGTTAAGATGCCTGCTGCTCGAAACCTTCCGCGGACGGCGGACGGACGGCGGGCGGACGGCGGACGGACGGCAGCGGCGCGTCAGCCAGTGACGGTGGGGATGGTGGACAGGAGGTACGGGACGGTCAGAATGGTGAGAAACAGCTCGAGAACAATATTGAGACTGAGAAACAAAATGAAACTAAGGCTGATGAACAGGTAGGACAGAACACACAGGCAAGACAGGTAGGACAAAAGGAACAGATAGGTCAGAAGGGAAAGGTAGGACAAAAGGAACAGATAGGGCAGAAGGAAAAGGTAGGACAAAAGACACAGGTAGGACAGAAGGAACAGGTAGGACAGAAGACACAGGTAGGACAAAAGGAACAGATAGGGCAGAAGGAACAGGTAGGACAAAAGGAACAGAGTGAGCAGAAGGAACAGGAAGGACAGACCTACTCTGGAATGGCAGGGTCTGTACTAACAGATGAAGACATACAGATGGGTTATGAACTATTGAAAATGTCAGTGAAAAGGAAAACCTCAGAGGGTCGGTCAAACAACTCAGGTGCCAAAAACTCCTCCAGGAAAAATCACTAATCCTCCTTCCTCACAACTGGAGGAGAACCTGGAGGAAAGTGACAGTGATGTGATTCCAACCCCTGTGAAGGTGCAGGTAGATACTCAAGATGGTTATTCTATCACTAGTATTAGAAAATTCCTGGTAGACACCAAGGGGGTGAGGGCCGTTAAGGTAGAGTACTTTTTTCCAGACCTGAATCTCTTCTTGGATTCAGTCAGGAACCTTATGAAGAACACAGGAGATCTAGGTGAGGAAACTTTCACTGAACAGAAGGTTTTCCGCCTCAGGAAACTAGTTCAGAAGGTGAAAGCACAGACTCTCGATGACAACTAAGCTTAGTCTCAATTATTTTGCTGTTATGGTTAGTATTACTCTGTTTGTGATAGGACTCAGCTCCCTTTTCTCCATGTGTGACATAAAAATAGGCATCTCAATGGAGCGAGGGATGATCTGAAAAGAGCTTCTCTTTTTAACATAATTAATGTAACCGGTAGAAATAGCTCTCCCGTCTCTACAAACTGAGCTACTCGCCCGCCGTAATTCTGCTGTCCTGCAGCCACACACCCCCACACAGTTTTGGGCGGAGAGGCGGAAGTAACAAGCAATTAGCTTGTTTACAACGGAGTATATATACCCCAGGTAATACACGCTATATTCAAGCCTAAGTTCTGGTTTCCCTGTGCCGTGGCATTGTGTAGAGCCGATAGCTGCTGAGAGGTATGTCTACTATTGGGTTTTCTTTTACTGGGTATAATGTAGCTTGAGTTTGCCGTCTTACTGTTTTATTGTTGGAACAGGTGTCACGGGCTGTTGTGTTTCCCCGGCGGGTAAACTCCTTGGGTTGCTGTCTATTATAGCAGGTATTGTATGGGCAGTATTCATCTATATAGACCATCCCCTTATATCGCACTAGGCGATCTGTGCACGGGCCAGATTTACCAAATCACTGTCTTGATATAGGTTTGATTCGGGGTATCCATTGCTCAGCGGGAGGTAGCACTACAGTAAAGGTAATGTTGACTGCCGTATTTCTTTGTATTGTATATGACGGTTATGCTTTTAAGTGTAAATAACAGGTGATAGTCTGTCTTTTAGGACATCGCCGCTGCTGCTTATATGGAGGCTTAAATGTGACAATATTAAATAGGGGCTAAATAAATCATTAAATAAATAATTAAATAAAGGGGGAAATATATGAATAATTAATTAATTAAAATGGGAAATATAAGCTATTTAATTGTTCATTTCCACATTTATTTAATTATTTCCACATTTAATGATTTAGTTAATGATTTCTTTATTTTATGGTTGCTGGTCTGTGTGTGCACTGTGAAATGTAAATCTGTCAACTCGTCCATCAAAGCCTGTGGGAGGGCCTTGCGTCTGATTGGTTGGTCAAGTTAAGTCGATTGCTAGTTATATGATAGTTAACTTAGTTAGAAATATGTTAGCATTAGCAGAGAACATAGAGTCTAATATTGCAAACCCTGATTCAGTGGACAGGGTTTCTGTTGCATGTTAAAGGGGGGGTATTGTACTAATTTGGGCTATTTAAAACTGTTCCTGGGGGTCTTGAAAAGATGTTTGTGAAGTCTATATCAAAAAAAATCCTAAAACCAGCTTCTGTGGTGTGTGTTTCAGTCTCTCATTTTCTCCATTGTAAAGAACAGGCTGTTTTGAGGGGGTGGAGTAGTATGTAATGAGCATGTGCTCTGATTGGCCGCCTCACGACCAATCAGAGCACGGAGTGAGGCGACCAATCGCCTGGTGGGGGCGGGAGCAGAGCGCCCATGCTGCTAAAGGTAAACAAGCCTGACTAGTTAACCATGGCGGCCGCTCCAGAAGCAACACTCAGTGTTGCAGACATGTACGGTCTGAGACTGGACATGTTTGAGCCGGAGTCTGACCCAGAATGGGAAGAGGCAGCTGAGGCAGTTCCACTTACAAGAACCCAGCAGAACGTTTCTCAGTGGTAACAATTTTGTGTAATATTGTACTTTAGTGCGTGCGTGTGTTTTGCGTTTGTGTGTATGTGGGTGTGTGAGCTACACTCTCTGCTGTAGCGGTCTGTTTATGGTTCATGTCCATAAGCTTATTGAATACAACTTGCAGACAAGCTAGGATTGACAATTTTGTTGAGCTAGTTAGCCAATATATTATTGGATGCAACCTATTTGCATCCAAACACCGCAGCGCTACGTTGTTTGGTATACTGTAGTCATATTGAGTGAATTTTCTGCACTACTTCTCAACAGGTGTACTTGTAGAAATTGTGCCACAATGCCAAGTGAAAGAGAAAACGTGTGCTGCAGGGAGATCCAAACGGTGACTTGTGATAAAAGACATTCTATCTTCCGTGTAATCAATGTAGTGTTTATGAAGTTTGGAAAATCCCTGTAGACTTACCGTTTCTCACTCAATAGGTTCTTCGGCGAATGAATGAAATCCGAGAACCACCTACATGTATGGTGGATCATAGGGGTTTCGGCAATGTTTGCTTGGACATGTTCGTCCTCCAAATGTCAGCTAACCGGTATAGAGCAGACTATGGGCGTTTACAGCATAGGCAAATGGCGAAGTAAGTATTTTAGTTATTCTATGCATGACACAATTTCTCTAATAATCATAACCAATGGATAATACTGTGCATGACAATAAAAATGAGGACAGTAAGTGTTTGCATTCGGGGTTTATTTATTTCACGTCAGCAGAAATTACATTGTCAACCGATCAATAGCAAACAAAACATGTGTTGTGATTTACTGAAGTACTTCTCTAATTTTAGCTGTACTGTTTTAGCTGCATGTAGCCCATCATCAAAATTGAATATATGAAGTATTATAACTATCTAGTGTTCATGTGCTCACACATGTTCTCTCTTGATAAGTTCAGGGTAAAGACATCTGTCTTTAATAATTGGTTCCATTGATTATTACATTGTCTACAGGAGCATGACAATTTGTCCTCTTTGATATTTTGAAATAATTATTAGATTCCTATAACCCACCTAACTCCCGACCAGACCACACTCACAAAGGTGGAAAAAAAAAACTTCCAACAGAAACAATACTCTAATCAGAATATTTTTTTTTATTCACACATGTACCCTCTTCTCAGTCGTTACAGGTTCATAGCATACAGATGCTTCGTCTGGTGGTGCTGGGGCTACCTAGGCCGCAGGGTCAGGGTTGTTTTACCGGCCTGTGTGGTGCAGCGGATACGCCGTGAATTCCCTGACACCAGGGGCGAGTACACGGGGTTCAGACCGGCCCTTTGACTGAAGCAGGACACAAAGTAACTTGTAAAGTAAAAAAAATGTCACTACCTCAATTTTTCATTTGTTGTGTTTCAATTGTACTAGGAATTAAGAATAATAAATGGGTGTGTGTGTTAAACATATGGAAAGTTGTGTCTGTGTTCACTGGCTTGGATGTGCACTCTCCGTTCTTGGCCTTGGGAAACTTCCCGGGTCACCAGCAGATGTTGTGGCTTGGGGATGGTCAGCATCTTCAACCCAACACATACAAAGCTGGGGTGCATAAAAGAAGAGAAATACATGTTATTTCTCACCACTCAAGAAAAAGTGTTAGCACTTGTGTGGCGCTGCGTATATGCTGCAAATTACCTGATGCCGAAGGCATGTACATGGGGTTCAGACCGCGTCTTTATTGAAGCGGGACACGAAGGCTGCAATTACATCCTCCTTTGCTGGTCTCTCGTACTGGGCACATAGGTCATCTGGGACAGGGATCTTCAACAATTCATTAGAATATGGTTGAGGGTCCTGTAACACGTACTCAAACAGGAGGTCCATCAGCTCATCTGTATAACCTGTATAGTAAAGTAAAGTTATGAAAATGCCACTACCTCAATTTTCCATATGTTGTTGCCTTTCAATTGTTCTACTTAGCAGTTGTGTATTTAGAATAATAAATAGGTGTGCGTTAAACATACGGAAAGTTGCGTCCGTCTTCACTGGCTTTGCCGTGCACTCTCCCTTCTTGAACTTGGGAAACTGCACTTTGAAGAGTGGGTTACCAGCACGTGTTGTGGCTTGGGGACGGTTAGCATTTTCATTGAAATGCATGGCAGACAGGTAAAGCCTAAAAAAATTATAAGAATTTTAAAAAAGTAATAATTACAGTACTTGCATAGAGCACATATATAAAGATGTGTTGAGACAGTGTAATATCTTGTTTACCTGCACAGCATTCCCAGAAATGGAAAGACAACATTTTTTGGAGCAAAGCGCAGGATGACACTATGGTAAGACTCCAGCGCTGAGGTCTGATGGTGAGGGCTCAGCTTCTCCACATCCTTTAGGACTCTCTTGTTTGTTAGTGCCTTCTCAAGCTTATACAAAGCTGGGGTGCCTAAAAGAAGAAAAGTACATCTTATTTCTT
The DNA here is from genome assembly GCA_034670405.1 of Hoplostethus atlanticus. Taxonomy (NCBI): domain Eukaryota; kingdom Metazoa; phylum Chordata; class Actinopteri; order Trachichthyiformes; family Trachichthyidae; genus Hoplostethus; species Hoplostethus atlanticus. Next base: position 60,393 of record JAXDDX010000359.1, on the reverse strand, counting down.
GCCACTTATGGAAAAGTGTTAGCAATTCTGTAAAAAAATTTCAACATACATCAACTATTATATCATAAATGTAAAACTCCTAATCAAAGAATAACATAGGATGTAATAAGGAAACCTGAACAAGCCCGTAAGACACGTTAGTGCAATGCTTGAGTACACACCTGCTGTCAACCATTTGCTCTTGTCTCTTGAAATGCGTTCTGGATGCAGACACTTTGGGAAGATGGGGTCTTCATGGTTGTGGATATCTTGCACGTGGTTGACAATTGATGTCCACTTTGCCACCCTCTCTGGCCCAGTTGTAGAAGAAGCTGCAGTCCAGTAGATGTGGTTTTTGATACTGCGCTGCCACTTCTTCAACTGCGCACAGTCCTTGTCTTTGGAAATCTTTTCCAGTCGCTTAGACAGGCCTAATAATGTAGAAAGTAAAATTTAGTGCAACTCCTTACCTATTTTAATAAGATGTTTTAGTTTTCTTACTTCTTCTTACACACCCAACAAGCCTGTAGCTAACGTTAGCCCCGCTAGCTCGTTAGCTAACCAGCAGTCGAATATACTAACCAGACTACTTTACCAAGCAGACACGTTCGACAGACTTATAAAACAGACACTGGTCCCAACAAATAACTTTAACATGAGCCCTGACTCCAACCAATAACTTTAAAAGATGTGTCCTGACTCCAGCTTTAGTTTTCTTACTTCTTCTTACACACCCAACAAGCCTGTAGCTAACGTTAGCCCCGCTAGCTCGTTAGCTAAGCAGCAGTCAAATATACTAACCAGACTAACTTGCAAATTATATCAAAACATGGTGACACTTACCGGTTCCAAGTTTGCAGATGGGTCACGTAGAGTAGGAACTGCTCCATCTTTAAGCTTCAATTTAGTTGATAGTCCTGCTGTGAACTGGCCATAGTTGCTGAAGCAGTCCGGCGTGAAGTGGTTATCACACACAAACAAAGCTGGGCTAACTGTAGCCGGGACGTCGCCGTTAAAAATAAAATTAATCCACTCCGTCCTGGCATTTTCGCGTGTTGGGATTCTGTGCAGGGATCTATGTTGCTGGCTGCATCCTAAAACAGAACAACTCTTGCGTTGGGCTCTTGCAGTAGACATGTTGTTGTTGTTGTAGCTCCAATGTTCGCAATGTAAAAACAGCGGCGCTGCCGAGAGCTGCATTTTGAGACGACGTAAATGGGAGTGGTTGTTCACCTGGGCGTGGGCATGCTCTGAGGGGCTGGACTTGTACCCTATTTCGTCCAAAGAAACCATTTCTGAAACGGGCCGTTTTGCTCCTATCTTTGGCAACGTTTTGGGAAAAAGGAAAATACAGAAAAACGGGTTGACTTCCAGATTTCAAATTTTCTCAGCTGTTTAGGGAAGTAATTTCCTGTGGAACATATATAAGCGCTAGGAATAAACGGCTTTCCATAATATGGGCCCTTTAATGAAATCAAAGAGTTTATCACATGGTTTATAAGGTCTGAATTAGGGGTGGGCGATATAGCCTTAAAATAATATCACGATATTTCAGGGTAATTTGCGATAACGATATTCATGACGATATGAAAAAAGAAATACTGAACAATGTTTTATTGGTGATTGCAGCAGCATTAATTAGTGCAAATAGTGACAACATAAGTCAAAATATAAACATAAAAGTAGGTATAATAGTGTTTTCCTTGGAATCTTCAGTAAAAGTATAAATAACTCAATTGTTTAATATTTTAGTTTAAAAATAACAAATTAACTTAACCTTGTACTCTTCGGGAGCCTGCAAAATAGTATCACCTAATAAAACTGACCTCAAATTTTAAGTGCAAATGTAAACAGCAGCAATCCAAAGAAACCTTCAGTCAAAATGTAAACACTGCTTACAAAAATGAAATAAAAATACTGTTAAAACTTAAAATAAAGTTGCCTCTAAATGTTTTGTGTAAACGTAAAATGGATTACCATCAAAAGAGGTAGAATGTCAGTGCTGGAACTGTACAAGTAAACACTTAAAAAATGGACTTATTACAGGTTAGAAGTAGCCATCCAGCTGGCAGACACATCACTTAAACCACTCGCAATATTTTCGCCAGTGTAATCCTCGGGAAAGAACTCGTCTCAAGGCAGGAGTTACGCATCTTCCAGTCGCTGTCGATGTAGTGCACGGTCAGGCTGATATACGGCTCCGAAGTTCGGCTCGACTACATGTCCGTGGTTGAGGCAAAAAAACCTCACTGACGATAGCGTAGCTGCTAGCTTGTCATGGCATTCTTCATACATATTTCCTACCTGGGATATTGTATCTTGGGTCGAGCTTCTTAACCAGTCGCTTAAAGCCCTCCTTTTCGACCGTTTGGATTGGCATCATATCCTTAGCCAAACAATATGTAACCGCTTCAGTAATTTCATTCCACCGTTTGCTTTTCCTGTCATATGGAGTACTACTTGCGAGTGCTCCAGCTATGCTCGGCTGAGTTAGTGTCATTTGCCTGCTTTTGGGCCGCACATCACCAGCTGCTAAACTCGCCTCACGCGACTTCTGACTGTCCTCGTACTCGCATGTGTGTTTTTGCTTTAAGTGGTGAAAAAAGTTTGTTGTGTTTCCACCTTTAGCCGTAACCGTTTTAACCTAACCTAACCGAAGTAGCTCCCCTTTTAGCTAGTAGCTAGGATTCAGATACAAGCCATGCTTGTATCGTTCAGGTGCGCTAGGGTATGCAAATGTGTCAACACGACATCATGCCGCTATATCGTTAATATCATGATATGACACTTTCGTGTACAAATTTATATCGGTATTATCGTGAACGATATGATATGGCACAGCCCTAGTCTGAATCGAGTCTGTCATGATTTCTGGGTAGATGCAGCTGTCTATTTTTTTTTTCTTCTTATCTACAATCCATAATGCATTTGAGTTGAAAGGTGTTAATGAGAGACATATGTGACTGATGTATAAAAAGTCACCAGCAATTACCAGTAATCTGAATTTCTATAATAATATGAAAACAAAGTACACCTTTTTTTGTAATGTTTGTGTATTTATTGTAAACACAAAAAAGAACAATATTTCAAAAAGTACCCAGTCACAACCTGACTGATTTGAATATTGTATTATGTGTTTCTGGATTTGAAGCAGCTTCAGGACCCAGCCATTGACTGGGCTGTACTGCGAGAAGACTCTAACGGCACAGTTGTGGTTCCTGAAATTGAGTGCCCACTGGATGAAGAAACCCTGGAAGAACTTCAGAGAACCATCAATCCCCTGGAACATTCTCAGTCACATGGTCGTGACTTGTACATACGATTCTTGCACATGGTGTCAAACCAACAATGACATTTGAACATAAACTTGAAAGTCAACATATTAGCTGGTCAAAAAGATCTCAAATATGGACTTTTGAAGAGACAGACAGTTAAACCCTCTGTGTGCTAACATGTGAACAATTCTTAAGTCTTGTCTGTTTCATCAAACGGCTATGAACATATTCCAACAGCTAATCTTTAGAAACATCTTTACTCCTTGTTTAAATTACAAGAGAGCTATTTGTGTTAAACTCTGTGGAATCCACCACCATATCTAACTGCTTCAGTCATGATTCTTCTAAACTCAATGTAAATGTTCAGATGCTGTACTGGTATTTTGAAGTGTCTCTTTTCATCAGGGAGGATGGGAATGTGGGATTGCCCAGTCATCCACTGGAGCACATGCTGGACTGCAAGAGACTCTGACTCTTTACCAGCTGCACTGTCTGTTTCCCCATCTGTAATGTGTGAAAATATATATTTAAAATAAAAAGAATTAGTAGCAATTTCAACTTAGAATCTTTAAAAATAATATCTAAGGATGTTTACATGTGCTCTGCACATTAAACCAGTAAATCATTCAAATGATGCTCTATGTATGTAATACTGTACAGTATAGTACCTGATATTTCAAGCGCCTGCAAAAACTCTTGCAGGAAGTTTATGATCATCCTCTCAGTTCTCTCTTTAGATGTCCCCTTCTCACTGAAATGGTGGTTGGCAGTGCATCATCATGAAATCAGCATCTGGCTATAAAGAAGGAGTGAATGTAGATTTGGTAAAGTGTTCAAAGTCAAAGCTATAAAGGAAATGCAGAACAAATAATATAATACAGAACAGGGGGATTGTGTGCAAGAACAGACTAAGTAAAACAGTTATTAATACTTTGTCGATCTTCCCAGGAACAAACAGGGTGTGGCACGCTTCAGGATTTGCAGCCATCTGGTTCACCAGACCATACAGTTCCATGCCCTTTCTTAGTTGCTGCAGCATTGGAATCAGTCTTGTTATAGAGTGCAAGACAATAGCACTTTGAAGAAAAGCACACAAAAATTAAACACTAGTTTGAAAAGTAAAAATGTTCAAATTACTTTTTTTTTTCTTACCGAATGATGCTTTCTTTATTATCCAACTTTATCTGGCTAGTGTATCCACAGCTTATAATTTCATCAGCCCACAACATCAGAGACTGTGCATCTGCCACATTTTCAACCTGAAAATGTTCAGTGTTGAAAGAAAATAGAGAAGGCAAAAGGTGGAAGACCTAATGCATATCTAACAGTGCTAGACAGGCTCACCCTGCTGATGAGTAGGGAAGATTCCTGATCAGCCACATCCTCCTTAGACAACTGAAGTCCACCTCTCCTGTGCGGAGGAAATTGTAGCACCACTCTTTCAAAAAAGCAGGAGCTGGGCCACCTTGGGCAAGGCTGACTGCAATTATTTCACCAATAGTTCTGTGTGAATACATGAATAAAATAAGTCTCAGTTAATATAATTTTTAAAAAAAATCATCATATACTATAGTATGTACTACATATAGTACATTATATATAGTAATATGTACAACACTTGTATGTAACCAACCTGAAGTTTTCATTATCAAGGTCTGTTAAAAAGTACTTGGGATTTTTACCCTGGCTCCCAGGTCCTTCAATCTGTTGGACCTGAAATCATATCTTTAGGCACAAAACCAATACCCAGTTTTAGGAGATCTATCGTTATTGATTTACACCAGGACAACAGGTTGTAGCTACACAGGTCCAATTAACCACAGGCCACAAACCCTTCGTACTGATGTCTTTGACAGTTTATTTTCTTGCTCTCTCATAAGACACCGTGAAAACTATAAAGAAATAGACATAACAAAGCTAAACATGTGCGTCCGACAGAAATGTCATTCAAATACAATTGCTCGTCTAAAGATACATAACAACCAACATAGAAAACAAAGAATCAAGTAAAGGAAATTACCGTGTGCGCCTCTGGACACGTGTAGAATCAATATCTTTTGCTCAAAAACGGACATGTCTTCTTGCTTCTTTGACCCAAAATGATCCATAATGCATTAGGACCAATAACTCTGATCTAGATGAACTCTGAACTCTAATCATGTGACCCATATTTTTTAACCAATATTATTATTATGTTTTAACAGCCTTAAACTCAAATAATTATGCATTTATTTAACAGAACATAAAATAAAATCACAAAAAAAAGTGTCTCAATTTCTGAGATCGCTACACTCCCACCAAATTACTATGATTTATGATTCCCATATTACCTAAATCAAGTAATTTCCAGAACCAACTTGCTGTTTATAACAACTCTTGTTCAACTCTTGTTAAACCACACTATATGAACTCAACCGTTTCTGCTTACTTATTTGGAGACACAGGTACTATTGTGTGTTTGTGTAGTGTATAGTGTATTGTGTATTGTGTGTTTTCTACAAGTACCACCAACTTATGTACCCATTTATTCTCTCTGTCATTTGACCAGCCTTGAGGGAGTGGCTCAGTCTCTTCTCAGAGTAAGGCTAGACCAGTTAGCTCATCCTAGATCAGGGTCCTGCCGATGGATACTAGCATCCTGCCTACATGTCCTATTCTCCTGGTCTACCTGCTCCTGTCCACTGACGCTGGTCATGTTTGTCTGTGTGAGTGAGAGTGTGTGTATGGGTGTGTGTGGGTGAGTCTCCTATCTGTTCCAGGCCGCAGCCCAGCAGAGTTGGCGTCTGGTTGGTCCCCCCTCCTAGGACGATGCTGACTGAGTGGACGTTGCGTTCTCCTATCTGGGCAGTGTTGGCGCCTGCATGGTCCCCTAGTCCTATGATGATGCTGACTGAGTTGCCGTTGCTGTGATGCCGCCCCATCAGATCTGGATGTCCCACCAAAATAAACTTTCATATATTGTGTATACGCTGCTTGCCCAAACTCGGCATCTATTGCGCGCCCAACCGTCCTGGTAGGGGGATCCCTCTCTGAGTAGCCCCTCCCAAGGTTTCTCCCAATTTTCCCAGTGAGGGTTTGTGGGAGTTTTTCCCGGTGATTAAGGGCTATACAAATAAATGTGATTTGATTTGATTTGATGTATAGGACGTTCAAGAATGGATGGATTAGTGAGGCGTTGACCTTCTTTCCCTAGCTTTCTATTTCCTATTTGTACGGTGGTTTTTCTCACCAGTCCGTCGTCATCTTTGCAAACATCAAGTACTCTTCCTAGTTTCCACTCATTGCGGGAGATCTCATTTTCTTTGACAATGACAACATCTCCAATCTTCACATTTCGTCTTGGTGATTGCCAGCGTTGTCTGAGGGTGATGTTCGCGAGATATTCCTTCCTCCATCTGCTCCAGAATTGCTCTGTTAAGTACTGTACTCTGCGCCACCTTTTTCTGGCATACAGATCTTCCGCCACAAACCTTCCTGGTGGAGGCAGGGGGACCGAGGCCTTCATGGTAACTAGATGGTTTGGGGTAAGTGGCTCTAGGCTTTTGGGATCATTGATACTGTCAGTGGTGAGTGGGCGGCTATTTACAACTGACATGGCTTCATAGAAAAATGTTCTCAATGAAGCATCATCTAATCTTCCAGCACTCTCTGAGAGGACCGAGCTCAGCACGCTCCTTACTGTCCTAATCTGCCGTTCCCAAACACCTCCCATGTGACTGGCATCAGGTACGTTCATAGTAAAGTCACACTGCTTTTCAGCCAGGTAAGCAGCCAGTCTGTCTTTGTCCACTTCCTTTAACGCCTTTGTTAGCTCGTTCTTTGCCCCCAACAAAATTTGTCCCTTGATCCGATCTGATTTGTCTTACAGCTCCACGCATGGCTATAAAACACCGCAAGGCATTCAGGAAAGCATCAGTTGTTAGATCCTCCAACATTTCTATGTGAATTGCCCTTGATGATAGACAGGTGAGTATGAGACCATATCTCTTATGCTCTTTACGACCTTGCTTTGTGTGAAACGGTCCAAAACAATCCATTCCACAGTAAGTGAATGGTGGTGAGGGATCGACACGGTCAGCAGGTAGATTTGCCATCTTTTGCTCTTCTGTCGGCCTGCGAACTTTCCTGCATGTGACACATTGTTTAATGTGGTTTGCCACTGCTTTGCTCCCACCAACAATCCAATAGCCATTTGCTCTTAGTTCATTTAAAGTTTGTCCTCTGCCTTGGTGCTGAGTTTTGCCATGGTAGTACTCTAGGATCAGACGTGTGACTACACCATCCCGTGGCAGGATTACTGGGTGCTTCAAGTCGAGGGGTAAGGAAGCGTTCTTTAAACGCCCTCCCACCCTGAGAACACCATCTTGCAAAACTGGATCAAGCTGGTGCCATTGATGGCTGTGTGGCAGTTTGCCATGTCTCAGTGCTCTGATTTCTTCTTTGAAGGCATCCCTTTGTGCTAATTTCACAAGCACAAGACTGGCGTTTCTTCTGTCTTCCACATTTATGGGCTCTGCTGTTTTGTCTCTTTTTGCTAGACGCTGGATCCAGACAACAACATTCAGTGCTGTGTGCCATTTTGAGAACCGTTCAAATCTCTCCAAAAAATGGCCCTCTTCTACTACTTCAGTTTGTAGTACTTGTGTTGATTTGACTTCAGAAGTTCTGGAGTTGCTTTTGGTGTGATAATCTCCCTTTCCCACATGAACTTGGGTCCAGTGAGCCAGTTCGAGCGAATCAACTCTGTCACCTTAAGGCCTCTGGAGGCGTGATCTGCCGGATTTTGACTAGTGTCGATATAATACCACTGTTTTGGGTCAGTTGTTTCTCTGATTCTTTGGACTCGATTTGCGACGAAAACGTGAAACCTTCGGGCATCATTGTTGATGTAGCCCAAGACTACTTGTGAATCGGTCCAAAAATACTCTTGGTTGATTTTGAGATCCAGTTCCTCTCTTAACATATTGCTGACCGCTGAAGAGACCACTGCAGCCTACCCATGACAAAGGAGCAGTGAACCTTTTCTTCACTCACTACTCGGATGTACGAGCACTGACCATACCCTTGACTGCTTGCATCCGAAAAGTGATGCAACTCAACTCTTTGGATCTTTCCCAGGTCTTCAGGAGCAAAGCATCTTGGAATCTGGAGTTTTTGCAAATTCTCCACATCATTCAGCCAGCTTTCCCATCGTGGCTTTAATTCTTCGGGCAGTGGTTCGTCCCATCCTATGCCCCTTTGGCACATTTCTTGCAGTACTTTCTTTCCCTGTAATAGGAAGGGTGCCAGGAATCCTAGTGGGTCGAACACAGAGGCTACCGTCGAGAGGATTCCGCGCCGTGTTGCTGGTTTCTCATCCAGGGTGACTTTGAAGGAGAATGTGTCACTGTTCACACTCCAGTTTACTCCCAACACAGTCTGGACTGGAAGTTCATCATGATTGAGATCTACATCCTGAACTCCACTAGCTCGTTCACTGTCAGGGATTGACTCCAAGAGCTCTCTGTTGTTGGATATGAACTTGTGGAGGTGCAATCTCCCCTTTGCACACAAATTTTGGGCCTCTCTCACCAGTTGGATGGCTGTATCTACATGTTCTACACTGATGAGGCCGTCGTAAACGTAGAAATTGCTTTTGATGAAGTTGGCAGCCAAGGGATACTCTTTGTCATACTGATTTGCGAGGTACTTCAGTCCATAATTGGCGCAGCCAGGAGACGATGCTGCTCCAAACAGATGGACCTTCATGCGATATTCCTTTGGCTCTGAGTTTGGATCTCCATTTTCCCACCACATGAACCGTATGTAATCTCTGTCTTCTTGGTTTACATGGAACCTGTGGAACATTTTTTCCACATCGCACATGACTGCGATTGGGTGTTTGCGGAATTGGCAGAGCACTCCTGTCAGCCCATTCGTGAGATCAGGTCCAGTCAACAAGTGATCATTCAGAGCCGTGCCACCATACTTGGCCAAGCAGTCAAACACAACCCTGATTTTCTCTGGCTTTCTAGGGTGATAGACACCTTGGTGTGGGATATACCACACGTTTCCTGTTTTAGGTTGGTTCTCAGCTCTCTCTGCGTCACCGTCCTTGAAGACACCTTCCATGAATTTGACATAGTCATCCTTGAATCTGGGATTTTTCTCAAGTTTTCTTTTCAGGTGCTTCAGTCGCACTAAAGCCAGTTGCTTATTGTCTGGCAGTTGTGGGCGTGTCTTAAAGGGGAGGGGCATTTCCAGGTGACCATCAGTGTTCTGGTGTATTCTTCCATTCAGGGTTTGTAGGAATTGTATGTCATCTTGTGATATGCTTTTTTCCCCAGGGTTTGTGTCTTTAAAGTCTGACTCTAGGGCTCTGATGACAGCGGCTGGTGTCATCGGTGGAAGTTCCTTAACAGATATACGATGACACAGACCTGTCACATCTGTTGACTTTACGTCCTGTGGTGTGCCACCGACAACGCTCCAACCTAGGTCTGTCTTAATGGCATATGGCTCGTAGTCTCCTCCTGTGATGACTTGTCGTGGTGCTAATGCTCTGGAGCAGTCATAGCCTATTAGCAATCCAACCTTGCAATCCATCAGCTCTGGTAGCTCATGTGCTATGCTGTCCACATGTTTCCACTTTTTGGCTGTGTCTGGGGTAGGAATGTGGGAACGTTCAAGTGGGATGAAATCCCTGGTGTAGGCAGGTGGCAAGTTGATAAAGCTTTGCGAGGAAAACTTTTTCACTCTTAACAATGCAGTCTTTTCCCATCATAGTGGAAAGCTTTAACTTCACTGGTTCCAAAGCAGCTCCCATCTACTCACACAGTTCCTGGTCTACAAAGGTGTTGCTACTCTGGGTGTCTAGTAGGGCATACACTAAGGTCTGTTTCAGTGGTGGTATCGGTCGAGGAGATCCATACAGGCACTATCATGGATGTGCTCCCACCATCACCTTGGTTTGCACAGCAAGAAAGGGAAGATGCATTTTCTTCTGCTTGTATGGCAGGAGAAGATGATTCGTCTGCAGAAGGACGGTCTTCGTGAAGTGGTGTTGGATGACGTTTCTTGCATATGCCACAAGTAGCTCTATTCTTAGTCTTTTGCATTGTGTCCTCTCCTAAGACAGCCGAAGCACAGGTTATTGTCAAATATGAACTGTTTCTTGTCCTCCACAGGCTTGTCAACGAACACCTGGCATTTGTGGATGGAGTGGCTCTCTCCACAGCACATGCATTCTTTCTTGAATCCAGAAGACTCCTTTGAGCTGCTCTCCACTGCGTTTGATTCATCTTGTGATTTTATGTTTGTGATGAACACATTAGCCTTTGGCTGCTTAGTATCTCTAGATAGCCTTTCTTCAGTAGGCTTCAACACATAAAGGGATGTCACAGGATTGCACGCAATTTCTGCTCCTTGTGCAATAAAATCAGCAAACACTTTGAAAGTAGGGTAGTCCTCTGTTTGTTTCAAGTGCTTTGTGACATAACGATTCCAGTGAGAGGTCACCCATTCGGGGAGTTTTTGGAGCATCTTTTGATTCTCTTCACAGTCATTTAACACTTGAAGCCCTTTTACGTGTGGCATGGCGTTGCTGCAACCTGTGAGAAAATCACTGAACTGTCTCAGTTTAACTGACTCCCTCAAACCAATCTTTGGCCAGTTATTCAGCTTTTCTCTAAACGCGCGCTGGATTACGAAGGGATGACCATACCGGGTGTTCAATGCAGCCCATGCTTGGTCGTAGGCATCATCATCCTTTCTGAAAAAGCTTCCTTCCAATACAGATCGTGCCTCACCACTGATGTATTTTTGTAGGTAAAACAACCTGTTAGCTGTATTTGTGCAGCTGCGTTCAATCAATGCCTTGAAACTTATGCTCCACTCTAGGAAGTTCAGTGGGTCTCCTGAGAAGACGGAGGTTTCAAGATTCAAGATTCAAGAAGTTTAATTGTCACATACACACACGAGGTGTGTAGTGAAATGCAAAGTGGCAATGCTTAGCAGAAATGTGCAAAATAACAGGTTCACACTATTTACAATAACCAACACAATATTTACAATGTCACAGTTTTTAAGAGCTCTATATAAAAAACAACACAATATTTACAATAAGAGCACTTTATAAAAAAATATAGTAAAAAAAGGGAAAATTGTATGTATAATATAATATAAATTATAAATTATGTGTAGTCTTTACCTAAGTGTGTGTGTGTGCATAAGAGGGGCAGTGTGTGTGTCTTGGTGGGGCCCTGGTGAGGTCAGAGTTCACAGTCCTGATGGCCTGAGGAAAGAAACTCCGTCTCAGTCTCTCTGTTTTGGCAGCGTGACTACGGAGGCGCTTGCCTGACCGCAGCAGCTGAAACAGTCCGTTGTTGGGGTGGTGAGGATCCTTCATGATCCTGCAGGCTCTGGTTCTGCACCTCCTGGTGTACAAGTCCTGCAGGGTGGGGAGTGTAGTTCCAATAGTGCGCTCAGCCGAACGCACTACTCTCTGCAGAGCCTTCCTGTCCTGAGCGGAGCTGCTGCCAAACCAGGCAGTGATGCTTCCTGTCAGGATGCTCTCCACAGCTCCAGAGTAGAAGGACTGAAGGATCCTCCGGGAGACTTTAAATTTCCTCAGTTGCCTGAGGTGGTAAAGGCGCTGCCTCGCCTTTCTCACCAGAGTGTCAGTGTGTGTGGACCATGTGAGATCTTCGGTGATGTGGACTCCCAGGTATTTATACCTGCTCACCCTCTCCACAGTATTCCCATTAATCCCCAGTGGTGAGTACGTCCTCTGTTGTTGTGTCCTCCTAAAGTCCACAATCAGCTCCTTAGTTTTGGTGACATTCAGGAGGAGGCTGTTGTCCTGGCACCAGAGTGACAGATCAGCAACTTCCTCCAGGTAGGCCTTCTCGTCGTTGTTGGAGATCAGGCCCACCACCACTGTGTCATCCGCAAACTTAATGATGGTGTTGGAGCTGAACCTGGCCACACAGTCATGTGTGTACAGGGAGTACAGTAGGGGGCTGAGGACGCAACCCTGGGGATATCCTGTGTTCAGGGTGAGGGGGTTGGAGGTGTGTCTACCCACCCTGACCACCTGGGGCCTGGCGGTCAGGAAGTCCAGGATCCAGGCATACAGGGGGGTGTTCAGTCCCAGCTCAATCAACTTGCCAGCCAGTCTGGTGGGGACTATGGTATTGAAAGCTGAACTATAGTCAATGAACAGCAGTCTCACATAGCCCCCCTTCCGGCTGTCCAGATGAGAGAGGGTGGTGTGCAGTACCTGGGAGACAGCATCATCCGTGGATCTGTTGGGACGATAAGCAAACTGCAGCGGGTCCATGGAGCAAGGGAGGAAGGCGCAGATGTAGTCCTTTATCAGCCTCTCGAAGCATTTCATGACCACCGAGGTGAGGGCCACCGGTCGGTAGTCATTCAAGCATGCTGGAGAAGCATTCTTGGGCACAGGGACAATAGTGGATCTCTTGAAGCAGGCGGGGACCACAGACTCAGCCAGGGAGATGTTGAATATAGTGGTGAACACTGGAGCTAGCTGATTAGCACAGGTCTTCAGTACTCGCCCAGATATGCCATCCGGACCAGCAGCTTTCCTGGTGTTCACCCTCGTCAGAGCCCTCCTCACACTGTGCTCGGTCACAGAGAGTGTGTGTTCATCCCCAGTGGTAGAACTCACTCCGGCTGCGCTAACGGTGATGTTGTTAGCCGGCGAGCTAGCGCTGTTGTTGCTAGCCTCAAACCGTGCATAGAATGAGTTCAGGTCCTCCGCTAGGGATGCGTCGGCACTCACAATTGCGGGGGGTCTGCCCTGGTAGTCCGTTATAGTCCGTAGCCCCTGCCATAGGCGTCTGGTGTCGCACTGCTCCATCTGCGACTCCACTCTGTCCCTATACCTCCTCTTGGCCTCCTTCACCGCCCTTCTCAGTCCATAGGACGCTGCCTTGTGCTCGTCCATGTTGCCGGGAGTCTGGTGAGAACCATTGTGTCATGAAGGGCTTGTACTAATGATGCTTCATTGATAGTACCGCTTATTTGTTCATTGTCATTATTCTTACATGTTTGTTCCCTTTTAATTTCTTTCTTAGGTACTGGATGAGAGATAGCCATCTCATAGTGTGTTGATCTACTTTCGTCACATCTCTCACTTGAGTCAGCTTCAGAGTATGCCTTAAGCTTAGCAGCTATTACTTGAAGGTCTCTCTGATTTTCTAGCCTTTTGAGCTCTTGCTTTTGTGTGGCAATTTCAGCCTTCTTTACAGCAAACTCTGCAGCAGATTCTGCTCTTTTTGCTGCGACGCTATTCTGCTCTGATGAACGGCTTGAGGGGGAGCTACGAACAGTAGGTTTGAAGATTCTAGTCCCGAATATGGATTGGGCATACTCTATGTCTAGCACCTTATCGAGTCTCGCTGCTTCTGCTTCAGCATCAAACTCCTCTAGTCCTACTTCACTCATGCGTACACACATAAGCTCCATCAACCTCCTTGTTGCTGCTACACAAGAATCCATCTTTCTTCTAATCTCAGTAGAAGGCACCGATTGAGATCGTATATTTTCATACATATCTTTCACTTTTGTCTCCAGCCCTTCAACAGTATCCATCATGTTGGCCAACAGAGCACTCATCTTGCAGTTTGGCACGTGTAGCTCTAACTTCGTCTTTCCACCTTTCATACAGCATGCTGAATTTACTCTCCATTTTAGTAGCCTCTTGCTGTTTCAGCTCCAGCATTTTGGGGATTAACTTCCTATCCCGTGAGGATTTTCTGGTTTTCTTTAAAGTAACGGAGGTAAGCTCCTTCTGTGCTGTTTGGTGTGTTTCTACTTCAGCATGAATCTCATCTATAAGTGCCTCTAATCTCTCACTCTCTCCCTTTCAGTTTGTGTTTTTAACTGTTCACCTAATCTGGTGGATTCTAAATGAAGGAACTCAATTTGTTTGCTAAATTCACCACCTTGTGAATTTTCACTATGAGCAGACATGTTGTGTAATGTGCTGGATTAATTACCATGTCATTGTAAAATATGCAAATAAACCTTTTACAACTAGGCTATGTAGTGCTATAGTTGTGAGATTAAACCAAGTAGGCTAACCATATAGCTACTTACTCAAGTAGACCTTATCAAGTAGGCCAATGTAACCTGTAGCAGCTATTTACTCAAAATCACTCATTTGGTTTTGCATTTCAACACTCAACTATCAAACCATTATCTTCCAAAGCACACATTAGAACATTCACAATGCAACATCAGTAAAGCCAAAATAGAAAATAGGTTACACTCTTAATAAATCAACTGTTTTTGCCTGGGATGATGCAAACCCGCCGTTTTCTGTCCGAAGACGCCAGAGAAGAGATTAATCCGACTCTTCTGCACGCTGAAGCCTGTACAGAGCTGTACGCTGGAAATCGCTGCTCTCTCTTGGCGAAACCACGGCACTGCACGTCGATTTATCTCGACAGTCTTAGAACAGAAGCCAACCCTCTCTGCTTCTCCCCGACGGTGTCAGAAGCCGTCCCTCTCCGCGTCTCCCGGCGAAACGGCAAGACGGAATTCTTCTCCGGCCATATGCTGCACCCGCGATTCGTTCTCTTCTTTTCGGCCACGTTGGCGGTACGTTTTCACTGTAGCTACACAGGTCCAATTAACCACAGGCCACGATTCGTACTGATGTCTTTGACGGTTTATTTTCTTGCTCTCTCATAAGACACCATGAAAACTATAAAGAAATAGACATAACAAAGCTAAACGTGCGTCCGACAGAAATGTCAGTCAAATACAATTGCTCGTCTAAAGATACATAACAACCAACACAGAAAACAAAGAATGAAGTAAAGGAAATTACCATGTCCGCCTCTGGACACGTGTAGAATCAATATCTTTTGCTCAAAAACGGACATGCCTTCTTGCTTCTTTGACCCAAAATGACCCAGAATGCATTAGGACCAATAACTCTGATCTAGATGAACTCTGAACTCTAATCATGTGACCCATATTTTTTAACCATTATTATTACTATCATGTTTTAACAACCTTAAACTCAAATAATTATGCATTTATTTAACAGAACATAAAATAAAATCACAAAAAAAAGTGTCTCAATTTCTGAGACCGCTACACAGGTAATGGACAACTTACCAGTCAAAAACTCTTTCCTTAGTGCTCCTGTATCAACACCTGCCTCGCCTATATACACCACCTTGAGAGCACTGGTAGGAGATGCAGCTTTTTTTCCTACGCCACTGGAGAATGCTCCTGTCTGGAAGGGCTTCTCTGTCCACACACAATTTAAATTCTGTTGTGGTGTCAACTTGTTGTTCAAGGAAGCGCAATACATCTTCCATGCTTAAGGAAGAGGATAGAAAACATATTAGTCATAAATTCAATTCTCAAACACCAACATTGTAAACATTCTTGTTTATCAGACCCATTTAACAAAGAAAGGGCTACCAAATGAATTGCAATGAAATTATTGCAGCATGTGCTGTGCTTTTAACAACCTCTTAAAATAATTTGAGGTCCATGCGGTGACTAGCCGTTTTGGACGACATGAAACCATGTGGATTGTGTAAATGATGGTGAACATAATTTTCACAAGTGGTTATGTATTTGAACTCATGCAAAGCTCATTTTAAAAAACATACCTTTCTGGTGTGCATACTGGAGTTTCAGCAGGCGTACATGGACTGTTGTCATTTGCTACAGGCACTGTACATTCAAAGCTGTACATGAAACAAACTTTAAAAAATGAACACTACATATGTGTACATGGACAGTATTCTAGTAAAAAGGTTTATCATAAAGAGAGCAGATCAAAACAGATTACCTCTCTCCACACAAACTAGCATGGACTGTGATCTCATCTTCTGGAAATTCCTTGGTGCAAATTGGACAAACCACCTGAAATTTGAAAGAAAGTTGCATGTTACAAACAGCTGAAACAAAGGAAACAAAGAAATCTTAAACTATAGTCCTAAACTAAACTATAGTAATTTTGGATTCTAGTGATGTGCTAGGTTTACCTTGGACTTGCTCTCCACAATGCATAACTTGTCATGTCTGCTTTGGCATCTTTGAAAGGTGGTGTGAGTCAGGAGGCAGAGATGTGCCTAATGTCTCCTGAAGTGGCACTATGTAAAGAGTGCCTTTGCCACCTCCTGAAACAGCTTTCAGAGCTTTCACAGAATACCCCTCTGTTTCTGGTGGAATTACAGTGAGCTTTCATCGACCACTGCCACCTTTATTGAGAGAGAGAGAGACAGAAAAAACAAAAAAGAATCTGTATTTTGTTGATGAGAAAAATGCCATTTTGTCATCTGTCTGTCATCTCTAATGCTTAAAACTAGTAATCAATGCAGCATAAGCGATCATGTACAACTGAAATAAATTAACAACATTGGAGAGTGGGATGTGATACACAGTAAACACAGCAACCATGGTCTTACAAACCGATTGCCTTATACAAGAGCCATCCTCCACAAAGATTTTCCATTTTTGGAAAGGTTTCAGCCATGAGCCTTGAAATCTTGGTTCACAACAAAGTAAAGAGAGAGAGAGAAAACAGTACAATAAGGACAGTGGCATATGACTTAGGTTAAATGTGTCTTCTAATGACCACCTTTAATACCAAGTCAAACAACTGGCCTGACAACTGTACCTCTGTGGTCACTGTCTTCAGGAAGGGACACTGTTTTTCTTCCCATGCCAGCTTGGAGGAGTTCAAGCTCCTCAGCTGGCAAAGGTGTGTGGGATGTGTTTTTTGGCAGCAGATAAAAGTTGAGGGCGGTGATCTTACTGGTCGTCTTAACAAGCTGCTTGGTGGAAGTTAAACACCTCTTTTTACCACGACTGAAGTTTGATTTGAAATATCCTGGAAAAGATCTGTAGAGCAAAAATTTATGAATTTAATAATAAAGTGTTGCATAGAAATAGAATTCATACTTTTTTTCTGAAGCTATTAAAAACTTTGTCAGTCCTGTCTACCATATTTTAATTTAAATGTCTTCGTGGTTAAACAGACAGACAAACCAAATGAGAACATTGCATTCACAAAAAATGCAAATGAAAAAATATGACTGAGCAAGCACAAACCTCGTCATCTCTTGCTGGACAGTTACATTTCTAGGCTCTGCCTGTCCAATCTCTGTAGGTCTCGGTGAACCATTTGTGGCTATAGTGTTAAGCAACAAAGATACCAGGTTTCTGGCTGCTAACTCAACTGCACCATGACCCTAAATCAATTCAAGATGTAACGTTAAGATGTTTTTCAGTTAAAATTGCAACAATTACACATGAAACTATTGCAACTAGAAAAATGTAAAGTCCTGTTTTCTTCATCCATGCGAAAATCCCCACGTTTGTGGAAGCAGCCTGATTGGATACAAAACAGCCAATCAGGATTACTTTCTCCAAGTCTGTGATTGGCTGGTTTTGTAGCACATTGTAACGCTGTGCCGAGTTGAGCGAGCACACAAGCAGAGTTGAGAGCGCACACAGCGGAGATGTTGGGAGAGGAGAGGACACTGTGAGTGAGTGCTCAGGTGCCTGCCAGCGCACAGAGCAGAGATTGAGCGAGCGTACAAGCAGAGTTGAGTGCGCACAGAACAGATTTTTGTTTGCTCAGATTAATATTTTCTCTTCAAAATATAATTGATGTGCTTGTGAAAGTCCCACTGCATGCTCAGGAAAGTCACACTGCGCGCTCGGCAATGTGGCACAAAAATAACGCCATAATTTTCTCCATTGTAAAGAACAGGCTGTTTTGAGGGCGTGGAGGTTGTATGTAATGAGCACTGCTCTGATTGGCCGCCTCACGCAATCGCCTGGCAGAGGCGGAGAGCAGAGTGCTCATGCTGCTCAAGGTAAACAAATAAGCTTGATGCAGAAATTTACCATAACCATGGCGGCCGCTCCAGAACCAACACTGAGACCATACATGTTTGAGCCGGAGTCTGACCCAGAATGGGAAGAGATAGGTGAGCGGTTCCACTTAGTTTCTCAATGATAACAATTCTGTGTAATATTGTACTTTCGTGCCTTGTGTTTGTGTATGTGGGTGTGTAAGCGACACTCTCTGCTGTAGCCGGTCTGTTTATGGCTCATGTCCATAAGCTTATTGAATACAACTTGCAGACAAGCTAGAATTGACAATTTTGTTGAGCTAGTTAGCCAATATATTATTGGATGCAATCTGCAGGGCGATTGTACTAATGGTGGCTAAAGTTTACCGAGCCTGACATGTTCGACAGACTTATAAAACAGACACTGGTCCCAACAAATAACTTTAAGATGAGTCCTGACTCCAACCAATAACTTTACTTTTACTTTACTTTACTTTTAATCACTCCAGCTTTAGTTTTCTTACTTCTTCCACGCCCAACAAGCCCGTGGTTGGCCCCGCTAGCTCGTTAGCTAACCAGCAGTGAATATACTAACCAGACTAATTTGGTAAATTAAATCAAAACATGGTGACACTTACAGATTCCAATTTTGCAGATGGGTCACGTACCTTATGAATTGCTCCATCTTTAAGCTTCAATTTAGATGCTAATCCTGCAGTTGCTCAAGCAGTCTGAGGACTGATCATCACACACAGAAAAAACTGTAGCCGTTGCCGTTAAAAATAAAATTAATCCACTCTGTCCTGGCATTTTCGCCTGTTGGGAGACTGTGCAGGGATCTATGTTGCTGCCTGCATCCTACAAAATAATAACTGGAGAGTTGATATATCGCCGTAGATATGTTGTTTTAGCTTCACTCCTCGCAAAGTAATGGTGCATTCCAATGTAGTCGGAAAAAACGGCGTCCGAATGTGATATGCGCCGATTCTATTCACTAATGGCGCTGTAGTAGTTGATGTTGAGTTTAGATGCTTGTAACATTCTGAGACTTACCATACAAACATGAGTTTGCTGCGGGCGATTATGTTTTCCCGAGCAGATGCACTGGAACACATTTAGATTGAAAGTTAGGAATACCGACTCGGAATTATCGATTTCCGAGTACAATGGAATGCACCATAAGCAACGGCTTGCGGCACTGCCGTGAGCTGCATTTTTCGACGACGTAAATGGGATTGGTTGTTCACCTGGGCATGGGCATGCTCTGAGAGGGGCTGGATTTGCCCCTTATGACGTCCAAAGGAACCAGTTTCTGAAACGGGCTGTTTTTCTCCTATCTTTGGCACCGTTTTTGGAAAAAGGAAAATACAGAAAAACGGGTTGACTTCCAGATTTCAAATTTTCTCAGCTGCTTAGGGAAGTAATTTCCTGTGGAACATGTATAAGCGCCAGGAATAACCGTTTTCCATAATATGGGACCTTTAACAGTTGGAAACATCAGCTCACTGATAAAGAACGGGCTTCACTAACAGCATATTTTAATGGTTTTATTCATCCCAACATTGACCCCTTTCCAATTTTAAGATTGTTTCCTGAGTTTGGAGATTGTACAGGTCCCCTTTTAAAAATACCAGACTCTCTTATATTTTTATTTGTTGTGGGCCTACAAAAAATGTTTTTTTTTTGCAGTCAGTTCAGTCAGCTGAACATTTCACTGTATTACAGTAACAAATAAATATTTGCTTTGTTATCTTTTTGTATTTGTATATCCCCAGAGAGACAGTCTAAACATTTGGGTTTGTTGCCATATTGTAAAACAATATTGCATTGACACAATCATTGTATCAGCATAGGATACAATGCACCTTTGTCTATCCAATGAGCTCCAATTGGGCTAAACTCACAACCCAGCTTCCCAGAGTCATACTGTAAACTCATAGTTAATACTGCGACATTGAATACACACGTTACCCATTTTGGCAAAACTCAGTAACTGAACTGATAAGTAAAATGAGAAACACTACAGTAAGAAAATGTTTAGACTGTCTCTCTGGGGATATACAAATACAAAAAGATAACAAAGCAAATATTTATTTGTTACTGTAATACAGTGAAATGTTCAGCTGACTGAACTGACTGCAAAAAAAAAACATTTTTTGTAGGCCCACAACAAATAAAAATATAAAACGTGGTGAAACAGATCTACATGTAAATCAGTCCGCATCCCGCCTCCGATCCTGATCAGGCCAGAGGACCTCAACTACATCGGCTGGACTCGCTGCCCAGCTTCGGTCATTGTTAGGCCATGATTGAGTACATGGCCAACCAAAGTTGTGCGGATTTCATTAGAAATATTGGCTGCTGCTGCTGCTGCTGCTGCTGCTGCTGCTGCTCCTCTCACTCTTCCTCTCTGTTCTCCATGCATCTCATCTCAACCCCAACACAGTAGAGGTCACCTGAGGCCTGTTTTATAGTCTGACACATGATTGGAGTGTTTTGCAAATTGAGTTTGAACAGGTGAGATGTGAGTGAGACCAATTGGTAATCAGGGTGTTGCATTTTGGAGGCCAGTGTTTTCCAGGTGAACAAAGTGTGCTAAATGATGCAATTTGTGTTTAGAGTTTTGCAAATATGTGATTTAGAATGATATTTGAGTGAGAACAATGGAATTGTGCTTAGAGTTTAGCAGTTTGGAGTCATGTTGTTGATACATGAGCTTCAAGTTTTCAGAATTGTGTGCATAGTTCCATTTTTTGTGTGTATACAATGGAGACAAACTGTAAAATTGTCCCTATTTTGGACAAAAAAAACCCTAAACTTTAAAAAAGGAAACAATTTCTACACAATTATACATTTGAATATGAAACATGGCCTCATGAAGGCAAAACATATAGAAACAGTATTTTGATGGTAGTGTTTTCAATTTATCACACCAGTGTTTAATTGATGCTCTGTAAGAGACATTCATATGACAGTGTGGCGGACTGGGGGGAGGGAGGGTGGTAGGTTCGGCTTGACTCAGCGGCTGCGGCCAATTAAAGCTGATTGCAGCCGGGCCTTTTTAACCTGTGTGTGGATGTGTGAGCGAGAGGGACGCGCCAGTGTGAGAAGCTGGCGGCGTGGATGCAGGAGCCGGCAGCGATCGGGAGGATCGAGGGCCGGCGGACTGGAGGAGCGGAGAACGAGCCAGCAACAGTCGCGTCTGAGCGAGGGTCTGCGGCTGGAGTGCCGGGACGGAGGCGAGGGCGCGAGCTGGAGAGGACGGAGTGGGAGAGTGCGCGTCTCTCTCTGCGGCGACAACTGACGGAGGTCTCCGGGGTGCAGTCGGGAGCCGCCTGGAAGAGCTGGTGACAGTCGGGGTTGGGGCGGGATGCCCCTGGAAGCCTGGCAGGCTGGCCGGCTTTGGGGTTCCAGGGGCGGGATGCTCTGGATGCTCTGTCTGTCTGTCACGGACCCCGGTAATGTGGCACCTTGCCACAGACAGCGTGTGTATTGTTTTGGTGGAAAGAATCAGTTTTGAGAAGAGAGAACATGGTTTTGAGTGCTGTGTTTCATTTTGCAAGAGATTTGTGGAGTTTTGACAAAGAAATTGAGCCACAGTTTCTGGAAATGTGTTTTAAAAGTTTGGGGAAAACTGTAATACCTTCATCTCAGTTTTAAACCCAAACGTCACTGATAGATTTTTTTTTAGACTCAAACCCTTGTTCCTGTTGCTAGAGAAGCTGTTTGCTGCATTTGGAGAGGTTTTCACTAAAGTCACTTATTTTTGGTTTCAAATATAGCCAAAAATCGAGAGTCAAATGTCAACTGGTGAATTTCATTGTAGGACAGGCAAAAATGTCCATATACATTAGCCAGAGAAACAGAGTTGAGCAGTCCACAGATGTTGAGGCAGAGCTATTGTTTGTCAGGATGGTAAGGGCCAGGTTAAAAGTTGATTTCAACTTTTACAGGGTGATGAACGATCTGGAGAAGTTCAGTATCTGGTGCTACAGAGAGGCGCTGTGCTCCATCATGGAGGAGGAACTTCTCTTTGGGCCTGGCTTGAATGGTTCCTGTAGGTTTTTTTTAATTTTTTTTTTTGGTTCCCTTGGTTCTTGTTACATTTGTTTATTTATCTATTGTTTGTTTTTCTATGATGGCTGACCTTGGATTACCTTGTCGGGGGGGAAAAAAAATTGTCTGATTTATGAATGATTGCATTTATTTTTTGTAAACTGAAAATCTGATTCAAATAAAGGATTAATAAATTCAAATTCCCTCTCTCCTCTCTCTCTCTCTCTGCGCTGTGGTTGGTGGTGTCTCTCAGAGCGAGATCAAATGGATGATTGGTAATTGATATGTTAACTGTAGCTGTACATATGATGATGTACGTGTTTATTTGCATATAGAGCAGGGAAGTGAGATCCGATCACTATATCTATAAATTCGTCATTTATACCGCAAAAAGTTTTGGAATTGCTCCGGTAGGTCGCCTCAGCCGGCGGTCGCGAAACGGGCTCAATGGCTACAACGTAATCTGTTGGGGCAAATGTGCGCGATCAAAGTACGTCCACTAAAAGTGCTTGTTTTTGCCACTGACAGGCTCAGATTGTTGTATTATTTTTTCTTAGGGTTTTACTCCTGCTGCTGAAAAATATAATAATGATGAAGTTGAATGAGAACTCAGATTACTCTCCTTTTGTTTTATCTTGGTTTCATGTTGTGAAAGCCAGCCTATGCCCCTGACCGGAACCTTTTGGTAGAGCACAGTGTTTCACATTTTATATTCATTTTACTCTGAAATAACTTGAAAATGGTGCACTTGTCAAGTGAAAATCTAAAGATTACTGGGCTGGGCTAAGCCCCCAATGTTTCAAGATCCTAACAACGCCTCTACCCTTCCCTCTAAGGGGACAAGTGGACCCAAACCTGGCCAGAAAAATGACACCCCCCCCCAGCATAACAGAGCCACCGGACCCCCTCAGGTGTGTACCGTTCTCTTGTTGTCTGCCACATATGGTGAAGGATGACTCATTTGACCAGATCACTTTTTCCCACATCTCTGGAGACCTGTGCCGATGGTTTTTGCACCACTGAATTCTCAAATGTGCACTGGTCTTTGTAATGAGGGGATTCTGCACTGCAACCCTACTATAATATCTCTATGTAGGCTAGTTGTGGACTGACAGTCATTCTCAGTCCCCTGAGGAAGTGTTGCTCTTATGTTTTGCTTATATCTCACTAATGCACGAGCATCACAGTCATCCAATGTGAGCTTTTTACTC
Source organism: Hoplostethus atlanticus (assembly GCA_034670405.1). Lineage (NCBI taxonomy): Eukaryota > Metazoa > Chordata > Actinopteri > Trachichthyiformes > Trachichthyidae > Hoplostethus > Hoplostethus atlanticus. The sequence continues at coordinate 37,038 of JAXDDX010000359.1, read as the reverse complement.
ATGTCTTTCCCATCGATCTAAACGCAGATGTCACTTTAGTCACTGTTGGGCCTCCCAACATTTTAATACATGCCACAGAGCATGATGGGATGTTAATTGTTAATTGTATCATGGAGGACAAGACAAACATCCAGACAGGAGACAATAAAGACACCATAGCTAATAATTTAGTTTATGTTGTTAGTTTTGTTTCTCATTGCATGTCCCACAGATCACCTGTCAATCAAACAGCGTGTCCAGTACTGTGACGTCTTTATCTTTATTATCTATATGTACAGAGAAGCCAGAGATCAGAGGCTGTCTTTATTTGTATTTATTTCCTCTACTCACCAAGTGAAATTTTTTCTGCGCCATTCCTCCAAGCTAGACAGACTATACTTCAGAAGTAGTTAATATGGCCTGCCTTATGTCAAAATTTGATTGATGACCCCCATTTGATTGATGACCTGTCAAAGTTGACAGTTTTGATTGATATCTTATCAGTATTAGACAGTTTTGATTGATGACATATAGACCTCCATTTGATCGACAGCCTGTCAGTAATTTGTCAGCTTTGAATGATGCCCTGTGTGATGTGTCATGTTGTGACCTTTTAATTATTTAATGATCCTAATGTGGAGGTATTCCCAGGGTGTGGATCGGAGTTGTCATTCATTAGTTGTTTTGATCCGGAACGGGAGGGCATTGACCATCCGTGTGGCATTGGGGGTTGTGGGACCATCTGTGGGCTATGGAATGTGTTTTTAGGGTTATACTCACTAACTGACCACACGGCAAACAAGGGGAGGGCATTGGGGTGTTGTGTGACATATGGAAATGCTATGGTCTGTTTTAGTTTTATGTTCATTAACTGACCACACGGCAAACAAGGGGGGGCAATGGAGGGTGTGTGACATTTGGAAATGCTATGGTCTGTTTTAGTTTTATGTTCATTAACTGACCACACGGCAAACAAGGGGGGCAATGGAGGGTGTGGGACATATGGAAATGCTATGGTCTGTTTTAGTTTTATGTTCATTAACTGACCACACGGCAAACAAGGGGGGCAATGGAGGGTGTGTGACATGTGGAAATGCTATGGTCTGTTTTAGTTTTATGTTCATTAACTGATCAGTGTCAAACACGGGGCATTGGAGGGTGTGTGACATCTGGAAATGCTATGGGCTGTTTTAGTTTTATGTTCATTAACTGATCAGTGTCAAACAAAGTGCAATGAGGATCTGTGTGTGACATCTGGAGAGCTATGGGAAAGTGTTTTTGTTTTATACTCATTAACTGACCACTTGTCAAACAATGGACAACGGGGAGCTATATTTGTTTTATAATCCTTAAGGAAGTCTATTGATCTATGGCAAATGCGGGTCTTTGGTGTGTTTAACCCTGATTTGTTCTTTACTAAATAATGAATTTGTCCCAATGACTATCAATCTTTACATCATTGTTGATATACGTAATGGGTATAGGAAGGCTATTTGGCCATGTTATAATATGACCAAATATATTAGGACATCTAAATTAGAATAATATATAGAGCAGGCCTATATTTCAGATGGACACAACCAACAACATAAGAATCTAATGTGAAAAGATAGCTACATTAAACAAGGTTTTGGTGTTTTATAATAATGATTTTGTCACATATGTGAGCGCACACACAGTCAGAACGAGTGTCTGATGATACCTTAGGACGCACACAGATAGTTATTGACACTGAGTTAGAGATGTCCTTGGGATGGTGGAGCTGTCACGATATGATTTTAAATTATATAATGCTCCTATTGAGAAGAAGCTATTTCTGAGTGATAAATGAAGGGTATTTGTCCTGAACAAATTGCGACGCTCGGGGGGTCTAAGTCTGGACTGTGCGCAAGGCGGGGGGCGAGACGCCAAAGCATCTGGTTTTACGATAGTAATTGAGGATTACCGCCCAGATCACACGTGACATTTGGAGCGCTAAAATTGAAAGTGCGCAAGTCTGAATTGTGAGAGTCGTCTTTGGGGATATAAGGCGCACGGAGCCGATGTATGTTGACCAGCCGTAGCGCATCCAGCGTTGCATAGACGCTGCACGGCCCCATTTTTTCGCAAGACAGGCTTCAACGCTGCGGAATCGACCGAACCTAGACAAGATGTTTGTTTACTGTAAGTATTCTATTTAACTATGTCATATTCTATTCAACCGATATCCCATAGTTGGATAAAAACTAATACGATATGTTTTTCTTTTTGATTTGGTGAAGATTAGGGGGGGAATGCAACACAATTGAGGATCTTACAGAGGCCTCTACAAGCCACGGTAAATCCAATGTATTCTATGCAGGTGTTTTATTAGATTGAGATGCATTACCACGTATTTAAAACTATGTAACGCCTATACACGATTGTCTATGTTTTGTTTCTATTTCTCTCTAGAAGCACAAAATATATTAGATCAGACCAGGAACATAAAATCTGATACCCGTGTGGGTACCGGTCATAAACACCCTAACAAAAGTAGGTTTTTATTCTACATTCGGGCGCATATTTTTAAAACCAGGATTCTTTCTAATGAGTTGAACTTTCTAATGAGTTGTACGTTTCATTTTTGCTCCTGCATTTCTTAGGTCTTCTAGGAAAAAACCGCGCACCCCTTAAAGAACGGCGTCCTCAAAACACTAGTAAGTATTTGATATAAATTCAAATTGAAATGATAAAATAAACGGCAAATCTCATATGGTGTTCTTTCTTTTGTTGTTACTGAACATCAAGGCGAGGCGTTAAACAAGCTTGAACAATATGTGAATAACGTTTCAAAGTCGTCTGTTGAGGGAGAAGCTGAGACACAGGAGCCAAAGGCAAAACGCACAAGATCTGAAAACGGTATAGTGTTAACATATGACACATCCTATGTTTAAAACTATATTGTCCCTTTTATAATAATCACAGACTAATGGACTATACCATCTAATGTGTCTTGTTTTTTTAGTAAGCGAGGAGGAGACGAGCGCCTCCGCGGGGATAGTTTTAAATCTGCAGTTGGACAGCTGGACTGATGACGACATTGCACTCTGGGATCGCTCTGACTTTGGGCTGACACAGATGTGCAGCGAAGAAAAGTCCGTCCAAGACCCGGAAAACAGCGCCATACCGACACCGTCGTCATCTGCAAGGGTGAGCGATCGAGATGTCATTGTGTTGATCAAATCCGTGATTTGTAGCATAGAGGCATTATCCAAATCTAATTTAAAAAAGAATGATGATTTTATGAGAGAGTTCAACGAGTTTTCCCGAAAATTTGATAGCATAGAACAAGCCATCAAGAGACAAAACTCGCTGATACGCGCATCACACACAGAGCTTCTTGCTGAGATAAGAACTCTTCGACAAATTAGGAGATTTTAGTAGTGCATATACCAACAGCGTGTCATCAGTGCTTTTTATGGGTTTATGTTTTGTTGGAGAGTACTTTAATTGCAAATGTTTTTTTCTTTTTTCTTTTTGTTGTTGTAAATCATGAAAAGATCGTACAAATCAGTGAACGGTCGTAGAAATGCAGAGAGAAGCCAGTATGACTTATCCACTAATGATGATGATGATGATGGTGAGGAGCAAGACTGCGGTCTTCAGGCTAGAAACCGGTTTGAGGATGACAGTGTAGATGATGACTTGCCGCAAGACTTTGATGAATTAGACACAACCACACAATGTAGATTGTTGATAAAGTTGGTGCAGTATCGGACTAAAAAGTATAGTGAGATGGTTGATACACCTATCCTTTACAGCAAAGTACATGGAACAGGGCTTGATTTTGATGATGAGGAAGAGGAGGACGATGAGCAGCTATCAGCTGAGAGCATGGACTATTGTACAGTACACACCCCGAATCAGTCAGGACATGTTTTTGAGCATAATAGCTTATCCGGCCAAACACCGAATGTGGCTCAAGAGATGACAGGGGGGAGTGGACCTTTTCAAACACGAAATATCCCACGGTTTAATGCTGTGGAAGTTAGACAGCCGATAGATTTGAGAAGCATATCTCTTGATAATTTAGAAGAAGTTCCAAATCTGATGAGACACAAGTTAACGGATGTGATAACGCATTGTACAGAGAATGCTCCTGCAGGCAGTCTGTTAAATGTAGTGTTGCGGGGTCCCTCTCTCGCTAGCGATGTTCAAACAGTTTTAAAATCTGACGATGACTATAATGCAGACTTGTTTTTAGAGCAGATAGCACAGGTGATGCAGAGTAATGACACATCCATGACAGATGACGAATTAGAATTTGTCGTTACAGTCGCCCAGAACAAAAGTGGTGGAGGATATCGTTTGAAATTAGGGGCCATACCTTATGATGAGATAATACGTAAGAAAAGACCTTGTCTTTACAGCCCTCAAAACATAGGTAACAATCTGTGCTTCTCCACGTGTATTGCTCACCATCTAAGCTCAATGTGTGCGATACAAGCGAACGATATCATTGCAGAAATAATGTACGAAGAGTTAGGGATTGTGCCTAGTACAAATGCCCATGAGGAGATGGCTTATGCAGAGAAAATGCACAGAGAGTTGGGGTATACACCTGTTCAAAAGATTGGCTTTTCTGATGTCTCTAGATTTGAGAGACATCTGAATGTGAAAATTCTAATATTCCACCACGTCCAATCAAGCAAAAAGCTGGAGTTGTATCAAACAAGCGACAAGTCCCACCCAGAAACTATATGGTTGTATCTACACAATGAACACTACCACCTTATTGTGAATAAGACACGTTTTTTCGGGGCAAAGCATCTCTGCGAATACTGTTACAAACCATGCAATTCAGTACTGGATCACAAATGTAAATTCCACTGTAACGTATGTCTAACAGGCTGTTACACACACCCCGGGCCAACGATAAAATGTGACCAGTGTAGCCGTATATGTAGATCAGAGCACTGTTATAAAACACATTGTCAGTTTTCACAAACACATGGATTTACTCCGTGCAAACGTTCAAAATATTGCGACTTGTGCGGTAGATTATATATTGTACCGAAAAACCCCAAAAAGGCCGCTGACGGTAGCGATATACCGTTCCACACATGTTCAGAGAGAAAGTGCAGACACTGCGGAGCCCCCGTCGCTGACGAGCTTCACACATGCTACATACAGCCTATCCCAGAGGAACGTCTAAAAACAAAATACATCTTCTATGATTTTGAGACTCGCTATCATGATGGGAGACACGAGGCAAATTTTGCAGCTGCAATAACATTTGATGACAAGCCGTGGTGGGCCACCGGTCTCAATTGTGTCCATAAGTTTGTCAGACAGTATAGATGTGAACGGTACAAAAACTACACATTTGTAGCACACAATGCCTCAGGATTCGACAACTACATTATGATGGAGTATTTTACAAGACAGGGCATTACACCTAAACTGGTCATGCGTGGAAGTAGGGTGATTCTGATGTACGACGATGCATTCAAACAGCGCTGGATAGATTCTTTTAGCTTTCTCCCTATGCGCCTGGCAAAAACACCCGCAGCGCTTGGTTTTGACGATGTAGAAAAGGGGTATTTTCCCCACACGTTTAATACAAGAGCGAATGAATCCTACATAGGCCCTTACCCAGACCCGTCCTATTATGGATACGAGAAGATGTCAGAGGGTGACAAAGACACATTCATGACCTGGTATAACACCGTCCGTCATGAGATGTTTGATTTCCAGAAAGAACTTGCGCGCTATGGTGTCAATGATGTTGTTGTTTTACGAAAGGCGTGTATGGTCTTTCGTGAAACAATCATTCGTTGTTCAGGTATAGATCCCCTCAGTCACACAACACTGGCATCATGCTGTATGGCCATCTACAAAACAAAATTTTTACCGGAAGACACGCTAGCTCTCACATACGAGGGAGCATATGTCACACAGCACAAGACCTATTCGAATGTCTCCATCCAGTGGCTTGAGTTTTTAGCAAACCATCACGGTATAGAGATTCAACACGCTCTCAATGCTGGAGAAAAGCAGTTTGGTCCTTTCTTTACAGACGGATATGACCCAAACACGCATACGGCCTACGAATTTGCAGGCTGTTTTTATCACGGATGTGATCTTTGCTACAATCCGGCCCATAAAAATCCTGTCACATGGATCGAATTTGGTCGCATGAAAAGAGAGTTTAGTGATAAAATCTCAGTCCTCAAAAAAGACTATGGTCTCTGTGTGGTAGTTATCTGGCAATGTGAATGGGAGAAACAGAAAAAGACAGACGGCTGTTGTACAGAGGTTTATGGAAACCTACAAAGCCCCCACAAGGCTTAACCCACGAGATGCTCTATATGGCGGTCGAACAAATGCCTATAAACTACTACACAACATACAACCCCATGAAAAAATCAGGTACTACGACTTCACATCTCTCTACCCCACAGTGCAGTCTCGCAAGCCATATCCTCTAGGACATCCACAGATTATCTTTAGAGATTTTGAGTCTATCGATAAGTATTTTGGTTTTGTCAAGTGTTCTGTACTACCCCCAAGAGGTCTGTATCACCCTGTGCTCCCATACAGATGTCATGAAAAATTGATGTTCCCGCTGTGTCAGACATGCGCGCAGGAGCTTAACCAGACATCTGAATGCCGGCACAGTAGTGAAGAGAGAACGATCTCAGGCACATGGGTGTCATTTGAGCTGCAAAAAGCTCTTGAAAAAGGATACAAAATAACGACCATTGACGAGGTATGGCATTTCCCACAACAGTCAGACACTCTGTTTAAAGAATATGTGAAAACCTTTTTAAAGTGTAAGCAAGAGGCTTCAGGATACCCCAGCCATATAGACAATGTGCAGGACACAACAGCAGTACGTAAAGGATTACTACGACAGAGAGGGCATACAGCTAGATCCCCAAAAAATCTGTGTTAATAAAGCGGTCAGAAGCTGTAACAAGCTCATTTTGAACAGTTTGTGGGGTCGTTTTTCTCTACGCACGGACCTAGCTACCACCGAGCTAGTAACTGACTCTGAACGATTCGTACAGTTCATGTTTAGCGACATATATGATGTACGTCAGTTTTGCTTCATCTCTGACACTGTGGCTCTGGTGCAGTGGCGCTACAAAACTAGCGAAGCCTCTAGAGCTAGAGATGTTAATGTGTTTGTAGGGGCAATGACCACAGCCCATGCTAGACTCATGCTGTACGAGCTTTTGGACAAATTACAAGAGAGGGTCTTATACTGTGACACCGATAGTATAATCTTTGTGTCACGTGATGGGGAATGGATTCCACCATTGGGGTCGTATTTGGGAGATTTGACAGATGAGATCAATGACGGTGAAATCTGTGGCTCCGAGCAGGAAGATTATATTACCGATTACGTGTCATCAGGTCCTAAATGCTACGCCTACTGCACACGTCAAAACAGAGTCGTGGTAAAATGTAAGGGTGTCACTCTAAACGCTAAAAACGCAGCAGTTGTCACGCGCCAGACGCTATGCAGACTGGTTGAAAACTTTGTGGCTAATCAGGCTATAGGGGAGGTAATAACTACAGAGATAGAGACGATTCAGCGAGATAAAAGAAAGCTACAGCTTAAAAACGCTACAGTAGTGAAACGGCTGCAGATGGTTTACAACAAGCGTAGGGCTTTTCCTGATTATACCACACTACCATATGGATACTAGAGTCATGTCTAGAGAGGCAGAGAGGTTTGATCATCGGCTACAGCATCCGTTCAGTTTGGTTGTGGCAGGTCCTTCAAATAGTGGGAAAACATACTTTGTCAAGACTGTTGTTGAAAATGCAGAGAAACTCATTTCTGACAAGATTGACAACATTGTTTACATTTATTCATGTTGGCAGCCTCTGTACGATAATCTGTTGAAAATACGGGACATAAACTTTGTGGAAGGCATACCAGCGTCTCTCTGCGACGACTCTCTCCTACCACCGCAAAAAAATAATTTGCTCATTATTGATGACCTGATGAATGATGCTAGCGGTAATTTGGAAGTCCAGAATGTTTTTACAAAGTATGTACACCATAGAAACCTCAGCTGCATGTATCTAGTGCAGAACTTATTTATTCAGGGGAAAGCCAGTAGGACAATTAGCTTAAATACCAACTATCTTGTCTTATTTAAAAATCCTAGAGACAAATATCAGATCTGTCTACTGGCCAGACAAATGTTTCCCTATAAGACAAAGTATTTCTTAGAGGCATTTAATGACGCAACAAGCATCCCATACGGATACCTTCTTGTTGACTTTAAAGCCAAGACTTCTGATTCTCTAAGACTCAGAACGGATTTGTTGTCAGACCACCCGGTTGTCTACGTGCCAAAAAACAAGTGACCCGTCGAAAATGTCGTCACGCATTCATAGAAACAGAGACCGGCTAAAGTTATTATATAAGGCTCCGTCTGCTATGAGGAAAGTTATTCTGACTACTGCCAGCGATGATTTTATCAACACACTATGCGAAATAGCCTTAAATGTGCTACAAGGGGCGATACCTTTAACAGAGACGCAGTATCAACGGTTGAAAAAACAAAAGAACGGACTCAGGCTGTTGGCGATAAGAAGGTTCAAATTTTAAGAAAGAAGAGGTTGATTAAGCAGACTGGAGGCGGTTTTCTTTTGCCGTTGTTAGGTGCTGCATTACCCTTTATCACCAGTCTTATATCAAGAGGTTGATGATATTGTCGACAGCATGGAACATACCCAAAAAATGTATCTGGTACCACAACATCAGCTCGATGCAATAAGACAACCCAGTGCTCGCGAATCTATTAGACAGACTGCCGAAAATGAACTGGATAAGGATATACTGAATGTCTTGGGGCTACCAGACACCGACTTGCATGAAAAAGCAAAGAAATATGCTCGTGTTCTACAGCGTTTCTTGGACCATGGTTAGACAGGGTGACCAAGAAAAAGGATTTTTGACGCTCAATCTTCCTCATGATGATGTGGTTGATGTGGAGATGAAAGATAGTACTGGCGATGACAAAAAAGATGCCGTTGTTGAGGAGGTTCTAAAACACATACCTCAAAAGAGCAGGGGAAATGTAACGCATCTCATGGCTTCAATGCAGAAATCCAAAGATGTTGTAGCATGGACAGGCCTGGGTGAACTTATTGTTAATGGGAATGTGATAAGAGGGTCACACATTTATGATTTGTTGAAGAATGTCACAGCTCCCTACAATGTTAATGATTCTTCCAGACCTTTAGGATGGCGCGAGCTTTTAAAAGCTCTAGCTGATCTAAATGTGCCTCTAACCTCTATCCCCAACCCCCGGGTCAAGCAACTTGTTACAGGATATAAGAATATGCCTGTTTCTACTAGCGATAATGAGTCTCCATCCTCTTCTTCTCGGGGTAATCAAAGTATTCGTGATACAGATACATCTTTATCTACTAGACTCATGTTAAGAGATTGGGTAGCCTACTGATTTATTTCTTTGTATTTGTTTTATTTGATTTGTTCAGATGTTTTTTCTTTTCCATCTTTTGTATTATTTTTTGTATATTATCTGTATTGAATGAAATATAATGTTTTTTTGTATTTTGTATTGCTTATAAAAATCTTGCATGTTAAATAAATACACTTATGCGAAAACATATTTTGACTTGGGTCGTTTTATTCATCACCTACATAATCATGACTTGAAACTATATTACAATCTAGCACATGCACTCTGTATACAGGTAAAATCATAATGGCTACACATATTGGGCTGTATCCGGTTAACAAATTTACAGGCCATAGCATCGTTACATACGAGATTATCACTATACTTTTTTAATACATTTTGGTAGGACACGCCCTTCTGTATATTAAATAAGAAAAACACACAATGTTGTCCGCATGTGGTAGCCAGATTGTCTTGTACTTGGCGTGTAGAATAAAACACATCGTCGCAGTACTGGTTAAGAAAACTGTATATGGGGTCCGAGAATGCCAAGGGTGTATTTCCAAACGAATCAAAAAAGTAAGCCTCTCTACGGGCTGTGATGTATATGGCCAACCAATGCGTACCGGGTAAACGTGCCGGGTCTGTGTTGACTATCAGCATGGCGGGCACTCTTTCAATATCGTAGGGAATCTGATCACAGGCAAACACTCCCAAAAAAGAAGCCCTTTTGGCGAATTTTTCAATAACCGATGTCAGCTCTAGGGTATTCATCTTACGGTGGTGACTTAGTAGTGGTCCAATAGTACTTGTCTGCGATTGGATATTTCAATAATAGAGTCATAAACAGCATAGCAGATCAGGTTGACGGTTCTAGCCAGAGCTGTTCTGAACCGTGCCTCTAGCCGTACATTTCCTGTTCTGATCAGTGAAACGTGTTGTCCACAGCCCTCGTCAGGTTCAAGATTAAAACAAAACAATGTATATCCGTCGTCAAAATCATCACGATCGATGGCTAGACCTCGGTCTTTCAGCTGTCGCCCTGTTGCCTGAATTAATTGAAAATACTCGCGGGCATACTGACCGTTTTTAAAATCTGGTTGGAAAGGTTTTGACGGATATGTTTGCCCGTCGGTATAAATAGCTAGGAACTCTGTATCATAATGTTGAAATCTGAAGGGGTTACGACCGGTGTTCCCTGTGAATGCTTCGTTGTCAACAAAGCCTATAATGATAAATTTAGGTATCTGACCCAAAAAAAGATTGTCTTGATTACAAACTCTGGTACCGGCCGGTATGGAGTAGTTTTTAAGATAGACACGATCGATTGGGTATTTAGCATTAGTATGGGTCAATGCTTTGGCGTGGGCCAGCTTGATACTAGGTGCTACAGAAACCTTTTTAACATAGACGCTAGCAGACACAATTTTAACACGGTATTGTGTACTACCATGAGACATGATGCAAAAATCATCTTTTGCTCTAATGAATTTAATTTTAAGATCAACCCCGTTCAATAATAATTTTTCTTGAAAAAATAGATCGGCGTGAACAGGCGCAATCAGTTCTACGACATGACTGTGTGCCGTATGTCGAGCTCTCTCTTTTAGCCCCTCATTTTCTCCTGAAGATGATGAATCGTCCATGTAGCCGGCACTATCTTTAATAAAAAGCCCGCATGTAAATTGGGACTCCAAAGCTTCCGATCCATAGTTTAGCAAACATTCTAGTATGCCTCGATACGGGTAGGTATTTGAAGACTGCGTAATCAATCTATCCCCCAGGGTGATATCGACCTGGGAGAATAGTGTACAGCCAGGGTAGTTGATCAGCCCTACTTCATCCAATGCTCCTATATCTGTACCATCAGCTTTCGTGATTTTAACACGTAGAAACACAAAAGTGTTGTTTAAATCGATATAGTCTTCGCTGCTTGCCGATATGTAAAACTCTAAAGGACCCGTGTCCGTGATGGCCGACAGAGGCGGTATCTCTTGATATGTGGATTTTTCTATTGCCATTTGTGTCATCGGCAGAGTAAAGAGGTCCAATTCACTCTTAACACATTCCTCTGACAGACTGTGTAGTAAGGCCATTTTGTAATGAAATTAAAATATATCCTTTGCAGTAATCTTACGACCTTTAGGGTTTGATGTTCTTCTTACAGTGACCGACGCTTTATTTGATTTCTTGCGTCTTTTAGAATTATGGGCCCGCCCACGACTGTGTGGCGGGAATTTAATTGGTCTTTTAACGACGGCGACCATGCCCGACCCATCCTGCTGTTGCATTCTGTGTCTTGTGGCGGCGTTTGCTATATTAGCGAACACATCGCTAGCAATGTTTTTGGCGGCAGATTTTAGATGTGGTTTAGCGATGGTCAGGCCTTTTTTGAATAGAGGGAGTGCCATTCTGAATAGACTGCGGAACATGCCGCCAAGCCCTGCTCCATACTGTGTACTGGTTCCGTAATATCCCGGAAGAGCACTGCCAGCTTGATTCAAATAATACGCTGTGTATCTGTCGTCATCATAGCGCGGTCTGGATACCATTTTGACTGTCTATAGTCTCTGTCTAATAGGTCTAAAGTGTAGTTTGATGATAACTTTTCCGTAGGTGAATGGAATTGGTTGGTTCTGGTCTGTCTTTAGACTGATCTCGATGTCGCCGATAGTAGATTTGGAGAGAGGCACGTAGTGTGGCTTGTCAAACATCAGAATGGGGTGTTTCTTACGCGTGTCGGTAATATTAATACTTCGGAGGAGGGGAACGTGGCTATCTCCAACGATCTGATAATCGACTATGTCTGTGTAAATAAACATGTTGTAACATCCTCCATGGATATCAGCCGGGTGTTTCGCGTAATAGACTGCATCAGACGGCTTACCAGGCGTCTGTAGCCCAAAGAAAGTAACTCCGGGTGTGAATCCAAGAATATGAGCCAGCTGTCCCTGAAATGCAATGCCTATATTTTGGTCTCCGGATAGACCCACATAGTTTCTAATGCTGTCATACTGTAGTTGTATTCTAAAGCCTCCGTTTTGAGTAATAGCCGAATTTAATTCTTCTAGGATCCTGGATATACCGTCATAATGTCCCACAGGTATAGATATAGTGTCTAAACTTTGCGTTTTAATATCGAACATACGCGCTTTGGCCTCATGCTCTGAAAAACTGTTCCATGTGCCGGGGTATTGAACTTCGATGACCCCTACTTCATACGCATCCTTGAGATTTATAGTCTTAGCTAATTTTGTTCTATAATTCCATATCTTATTCTGGGGATAAACTGAAGATGACGCATTACTGGGTAATGTCACAAAAAAACCCTCGTTGGCCATATTAGCGGTTAGGTGCTTACACCTACTCTGCACCATGTAGAATGATGTTTATGTGTTTAAGCATTAGATATGTGACTCTCTGAAACCCAGGAGTTGAATTTGTCGGGCCATCCTAGCCATTTAACCAGCACCATTTTTCTACGCCCCTGTCTTTTTCTAGCCAATATCTTTTCTATCTTAAACACTTTGTTTTTACCGATGATTACTTGTTGCAACTCTTTCTCATAAAAAGTACCCTGTAACACATCTCCTGCGTGGTCTTTTAATATATAGACGGGGGGTCGGCGTGCTAAACGCTGTGTTATTGTAAAATATTCATCTGTAAAAGTCTGTTCATATCCTTTTCGAAAAGCACCGCGAAGCTTTGAAATTCTAACGGAGTCGCCCAGATCAAACTTAAATTCAACAGGTGATTCAGGCTTTGTTTTGTATAGATTGTTAAACACCTCTTTCTCATTGTCTTGATTCACTTGATCAGGAGCCATTTTGATCGATCTATGATAAGTGCTGTTGTAGCTCAACACCATATCCTGCAGTTTATCTACATAACGATGTGAATTAACAGCCGTTAAATATCTCCACATGCGAGTTTTTAGAGTCCTGTTGAAGCGTTCCACCACACTAGCCTTGGTCTCGTTTGACGTTGAGAAATGCTTAATATTATACGTTTCCATCAGTCCTTGGAACGACTTATTATAAAATTATTTTCCGGCGTCTGTTTGTAGTTTCTTGGGTACACGGCCATGTGTTAGAATGTCACGAAAAGCCTTGGTCACATTATTCCCGGTCTTAGAAGTCAGACAGCGAACCCATGCGTATTTTGAAAAGACGTCAATGACTGTCAAAATATAACGCACGCCATCGTTTGCATCTGAATACTGACCCATTTCCACCAAGTCTGCCTGAAACTGTTCATCTATCCCGTTAACTAGAACCCTATTCCTCTTAAAGTTTTTGAATAGCGGTGCATGTAATGTATAAGCATCTTGTTTAAATAACCATTTCTTTATATCTTGTAGAGGTGGAGCCACACCGATATTTTCTTTTACAGCTGTGTGTAATTTGCTAATACCGCCAAATGACCCTGGGTTTGCAGGGTCATAATAAATTTTCTCTAAGGTACTATCCATGGGTGATGCCGTAAACCAAATGAGAAGAGAATGGGAGTCAAACAGTCTTTATGTTATGGAATGGGTCATTTTATTTTTACATGTTTTGTTATTGCTCATACATCAACATACATGTACAAATAGATACATAGACACCCAATCTTATTCACAATATCGATACCCCATACATGATTATTGAAATAAAAAATAATAAAAATAGATATATGGTTTGTTGTCACTGTCATCTGTATTCGTCGTATCGTTCATTCAATTCTCTAGAAGGACACCACCCAGCTCTGTACAGCTTCAAAGATGTTAGATTCGTTGGCAGGGGTGATGAGTTTTTCTTTTATCTCAACCAGTTTCTTGTCAATGTCGCTCTCTGCTTGTAGCTCGACAGCCACTGTTTCAGCCACACCAAGAATCTTGTCAGGTGTTGTATATATATTCAGAGTGCGCCCTAAAACTTGTATTAATATTTCTAAGAAAGACTTTGTAAATAGCTTATCACATACTTTGTCAGTAAAGTAATAGGCTGGTACTCCATATACACAGGTATGCCTTCTTTGGCTAGGGTGGTTTGTTTGACAACCCCAACAGTCTTGCTCCAGCTTTGTATTAAGAAGCTTTTCGATACATATGCATGTACTGGCCTTTAAAAGATCTACAGCCTCTGAAGGTAGACGCGGGGACAAGTCTTGAGCAGGCCCACCAACATCTGTCTTCGCTTGACCTGTTTGCTCAGCAACGTCGATCCCGTTCATATCTTCTTCCACTTCTCTGAGGAATGTGAGGTTCTGTCGGCCTAGATATTCATCATGTCCACACAGCCATGGCTTATTTTCTTTATCTTCATCATCATGTCCTTCATAGCCATCACCTCTTGCTGTCTCATCTTGCGGCAGTTTCTTGTTGAACAACTGCTTGCAACATACCCACGGATCATCGCTAGTCAGACGCCGGGGTTTGATTCTTCTGACGGGCGCATTCGGAGCGACCACCGGCACATCATCGTATCGGTTCTCAGGGTCCGGGCTCTGATAGCTCAAGCTACCCGACATGGGTTGATCCTCGATGGGTTGTGAGGGTGTTGGAGAGGCGGCCATAGCGGTTGGTATTGCTTCCAAAATGAGCTTCCAAATGATGACGCCATTAGTCTCCGTCTCCGTATTTACCCTTTTTTTAAATCCCGCCTCTTTTTTTTTTTTTTTTCTTTTTCTCTTTTTTCTTTTTCAACCTTCCGGTCGAAAATACGCTTCTGAACACTAGGATCATAAAACAAAAACACTTTCCCATAACCCCCAGATGTCACACAACCCCCTATGCCCCACGGGTGGTCAATACCCTCCCGTTCCGGATCAAAACAACAAATGAATGACAACTCCGATCCACACCCTGGGAATACCTCATCATTAGGATCATTAAATAATTAAAAGGTCACAACATGACACATCACACAGGGCATCATTCAAAGCTGACAAATTACTGACAGGCTGTCGATCAAATGGAGGTCTATAGGTCATCAATCAAAACTGTCAAATACTGACAAGCTATCAATCAAAACTGTCAACTTTGACAGGTCATCAATCAAATGGGGGTCATCAATCAAATTTTGACATAAGGTGGGTCATATTAACTACTCACAACCTGCAGCCCAATTTGTTCCTACTGTAGACGAACAGATTAAACTGCAACAGTGTGGGCTATGAGAAGGAAAAGTTGTTTTCTCAACAATAATGGCTCTCATGATGACTTCCTCAAAAAAAATGGTCGAGGTGTACCCCAAACTACAAGATACGGGGGGCTTTAAACTATGTCGGTGCAGCAGGAACCGGCGTCTTATGGATATTCAGATGCCCCCACAAGGGTACACTACGGGCTACCTGCGAATGGAGAGTGGCTTGAAGGAAGCAGTTGCCTACATAGTGCCCCTCCAGAACTGCCTGCCCTTAGTCGGTTCACAGGGACCTCAGAGGATGTAAGTGCTTTGTTTGTAAAGTACAATCCCTCGACAAATACTACAGATCAGCTGGGGGACCCACTACAAGACATCTGACATTGTAGCTGATTTTGTAAACCACACACATTCTACTCAGATTGTATCGTTGATCATCACACTAGAGAACTAATGTTTCAAATTATCAGGGCGGCTGTTGACATATATAGAAATGTGCTCTCAAATTGTTTAGAATTGTACCAGCCAATGAGAGGCGCTGATGTTTGAATGTTTGGCCTATAAAAGGGCGCATGCGTGAAAATAAAAATGGAAGCGTTCCAGTGAAACCAAAAACTGATGACCCACTGTGTTTATTCCTCCGGGATTATTTTCGAGCTAGTGCTGGGTACGCACGCCAGAATCGCTGCATATTTCACCTCTGCTAACAGATGCGATGTTGTATCTTGTATCGACTTTTATTAGTTTTAGTTTCATATTGACTATATATCGTCATTCATGAATAACAGTGAAGGTTAGTACTAGTATATAAAACAAAACAAAAAACAAAATATTATAATGTGCGGTGTCATGTTCTCGTCATGCATGCAGAAATCGGCATAACACCGTTCATCACCGTGGATTTTTTAACATTAACTAGGCTAAGGCTACCCAGCTCATATGCAAATCTAATGATTTCGAATATAAAAAATAAACAGTGATTTTCAAAGCATTTTGAGAGAATTGCAATGCATAAGGAGAGAGACAACACACACTAGCTTTGTAACTTGCTTTATATAATGTTAACAAAAATGACTGAAATGTCAGCTTCTCTCGTGATAACCAAAAACGTACATATAACATAGATACCTACAAATAAAGCTCTGCATCTCCGTAGATGGATATAAGAAAGTACTTGATGAAAAGCAGCAGAACCACAGAAAATGTACAGCAGCCAGGTAAGAAAGTGATCAGGCAAGACAGACGAGAGAGGAATACAGGACAAACAGGATTATGGACATCTGTTTGGGTAAGTGAAATTCGGTGTAGTTTTTTCGTTATAGGGCTCGCCGACTTTTGTAGGGTAAAAAGTCAATGGAGCAGGACAGCACCCTTTGGGAGAAGTAAACAACCCATATGAATAAAGACTCCCAAAGGGTCCTGTATCAGGGCTAAGTACAGCAAGGTCTGCTTCTCTGACCTAAATTTATCACAGATTTCTTATCCCTTTCTTGAATACATTGTATCCATACCTCCTAATATGTAGGCCTAATTCATTCATATAGGCCCTAGTGTCTGCATGCTTTTATACATTGAGTTGCTGCTACATAATTGGCTGATTAGATATTTGCATTAACGAGCAGGTGTACAAGTGTACCTAATAAACTGGTCACTGAGTGCATGTAATAAACAGTGCAAAGAAGAAATTATATTTGTTTCAAATATATATTTCAGGTGAATTTCATGTAGACATGAGGAATCCTATTTCAGACAATTTCTGTAAGATATTTTAAATTATATGACTTAGCACATTCTGAATATGATCAATATATTTGTTGTCATATGTTCCCATGTTAGTCTTTTGTCTCATTGTGTGACTGGAGTGTTGCTGTAGGAGCATCCACACTGAATTCCTTAACTAACCTACTGGCTCTGTACCCTGATAGACTGAACATTACAACTAACAAGAGGAGGCTGAAGGTTAGAGCTTCAAGAGTTATTATTTTCAGTGATGTTAGCCGGCAAATTCAAATGGTCAGAGCTCACTTTACATGGTAATTTACAACAATAACAGCACACACTCAGCAAGTGGTTTATCTACTAGCCTGAATCACTAGATGTGAGATGCTGGCGTGCTTTGGGATGTGTGAGTCTGACAGGCGAGTCAGGTCGGACAATGGAGCGGATAGAGCTAAGCCAGCAGCAGCGAGAGAGACTGAGGGGAGCGGGCCGTCTCCAGCAGTGGCCGGGGGCACCGAGGGAGGGGCGCCAGCGGAGGGAGACAGCGCCGAACTCAAACCCGGGTCGCTTTATTGTGTTGTGGTGCAAATAAAATGGCCAAGTTAGCCAGTTGACTCTGACTCCTGCCTTGTCTCTGTCTGTCACGGACCCCAGTACAGTAGCAAGTTGCTACAAAGAGAAAAGTCTGGTTTACACAATGATATGGAAAGTTAAGTTATCCTTAAATCATCATGCTTCATTCTTTTGTATTATTCTGCAGTTGTAAATATGTCCTACAAGCATTATGTACTAATATACTGAACTACAATAATTAACGTAATTAACTACAATACTAAAATCTCAGAGAATGATACAATTCCTTTTCTCAGGCTTTTCCATATGAGCCTTGAATTCTTCAGCTTGCTTTCTGGCCTCCTCTTGATATTTCTTCTCTATATCCTCCAGTTTGTTCCTATAGTCTTCCTCTAATTCTTTTCTCTCCTTTTCCTCCTGTTCTCTTCTGATTCGATCCTCTTCTTTTATTTTGTTTTCAGAATTTTCCTTTTCCTTCTTGTACTCTTCTTGGAGCTTTTTGAATCTTGTTTTCTCCTCCTCTCGTCTCTGTTCATCTTCCATTCTTTTTGTTTCTTCTCCCAAGTCTCTCGTTCATTTTTCATCTCTTCTCTATTCTGCTCCAGCTTTCTGTCAACGGTTTCCTTTTCCTCTGATTCTGATTTTATTTTTTCCTCCATGGCTTTAAGTTTTTGTTCCCATTCCTGTCGTTCCATTTCCTCCTGTGTTTTCCTCCTCCTGTCTTCTTCTTCTCTCTTTTCCTGTTCTTTCTTTCTCTCCTCTCGCTCTTTGTTAATGTGGTCCTCCTTTTCCTTGAGTTGTTTGGCTCTCAGTTCTCTCTCCCGTTCAGTTTCTCCTTCCATTCTTCTGCTCATCGATTGCATTTCTTCCTGATGTTTTCTTTCAAGTTCCTCCTTCTCTCTCTGCATCTCCTCTTCCTTCTCCTTCAAAATCTTCTCTACTTCCTTTTGTATAGCTGTCTCTGCCTCTTTGAACATCTCATTGGTGTAGCAGCCACCACCATTTTTCTTCACCATTGAGTCAATCTTTGTCAACAGACCACTGACTTGTGTGTGGTCTGTCTGATCATTGTTGTTGAAGACATGGTATCTCCCTCCACAGTCAGCAATCAGTTTTTTGACATCATCACAGTCTTCTAGATAACTCTCAAATGACTGATCTTCCAGATCATCTCCTCTAGTGAATGTAACAATGATGAACCCCCCTGAATTCTTGCTAAATGTTTCCTTGATCAGGTTCACAGTCTCCTTTTCCTCCTGTGTAAAGCGACCAATTTGCAGCACCAGTTAGAACACATGAGGTCCAGGGGCCAACAGACTAAAACATTTCAGAAGCTCCTGCACAACCTCATCGGTGGAGAGAGTTGTGTTGTACAAGCCAGGAGTGTCGACCACAACAACAGACCTGCCATCAATCTCTCCAGCGGCTTTCTGACAAACCTTGGTCACAGATTTTGTGTTGGATTTGGATTTAAACTGATCTTTGCCCAAGATGGTATTTCCAGTGGCACTCTTCCCACTGCCAGTCTTTCCTATCAGCACAATCCTGAGAGAGTCTGTGCTCTTGAACTTCTCCATCTGTACCTTGACAAACATCTCCAGTGTGAAGCTTCTGGATCCCACAGCTTTCATCTTTTCCACAGCATCCAACACCTCAGGGACCTGCTGCTTGTCCTTAATGTTGAGGACAACGTATCGCCCTCCACAGCTCTGACAGAGCTGCTGGATATCTTTGTCCTTTAGAAAGTTGACAACAGCTGGAGCAGTAGGATCTGACTCCACAGTAAACAGAATCATGGTCAAGTCATTGACACGAGAGCTGAATACATTCTGGATGGTCTGTAACTCTCCCTTGTCTTCATCAGTGAGGGGACCCACCGGTATGACCAGGATGAAGGCATGGACTCCCTCAGGATCACAGAGGGAGATACACCTGAATGATTCGTTCATCACTGCTTCCTGAGGTTCTCCATACAAGGCAGGCAGCTCCACCAGGGAAACCCAACGTCCACACACCTCTCCCTGATTGGTCACACACACTGCAGTCTTGGGTTCTGGATCAAGCTTCATCTGACCCAGAATGGCCTTGGCTGCTGAAGTCTTCCCTGCTCCTCTCCTCCCACATAGAACCAGGTTTAAAGGTTTGGCTTGTTCAGACACAGACTTTGGTGTTGTTGTACCTTCAGTGTAGGTGAGGCAGTTTCCTTTGTTTTCACTCACAATGTTCTCAATCTTCTCCATTAACAATTTTCAGTCATCTTCCAACATGCTGTAGTGTCTTTCTCCACATTCTTTAAGGAGCTGATTTACAGAGAAACATGTCTCATGTTCTTCATGTGTTGTGATGACCATTGAGTATTTAAAAGCCTCTTGACCAAACAAACTCAAGATGAACTTCAATGTGAGTCTGTTCTCCTCTGTGAATCCAGAAGGTTTCACTAACAGCAAGAGGACATTTGGTCCAGGGCAGCAAAGAGACATGCAATTCATCATCTCTTGTCTCACTGATTCCACAGGTAGAGTGAAGACGTCTGGGGTTTTCACTACAGTTAAAAGTTTTCTCCTCCCCTGTCCATGGGCGGCCTCACATTGCTTCGTTGGGGAATGTTTTTGGTAATTAAAAGCTTTGTTCCCTAAGATCAAGTTGCCAAGAGTTGTCTTTTTGTCCTCACTTTTCCCCAACAGCACAATCCTGAGTCCAGATGCTGTAAAAAACATTTAGAAAAATAAAAACATTCAAAGTAATCTCCAATAACCCAGTGAGCACATATGGGAATTAACTTGTTAGTGTTAAGTGGACGTTGGTGTTTGACAAACCCTTGGAAATGCACTCAATCCTAAATTGAAATCCTTTTCATTCATCTGTCTGCATCAGATGATACTTAGTTGATACTACAGCAGCACAATTTGTGGGCTCTGGCAAGGTACTGTAACAATTCATCATGTATCAACAAATCAGTCATCAATATGTCTCACTTTGTTTCACATGGTTATTTGATCTGTGATTGGATAGCTGAACTCATATTTCACCACATTATTAGTGCTAGACAATATGTGCTTACAATATCACTGCAAATGTTGATCTTTAATTTTGGCTTGAGGTTATTTTAAAGGAGGTAACATTTATCAAATATGATCGTAAAATCATGTTGGATGATAAACTGTAATAAATTGACTTACATTGGTTGGCAGTGCTTGCCATTGATGATGGACTGTATGTTGTGTCACGTTTTTTCCCTGTGAAAAGATGATACCATGAACTATAGTACCTCAACTTCATCAAGCTCTCTAAGTACATGATACATTTGTGATACGTTTACTTACAGCGGTAGATAGAGCTTGCTGCTGAGGACAGTTTGTTTCCCACAGTAGACATCAGTCCTGTAAAAAGATGATACCTTTAACTGCAAAAACTCTCAACTTGATGTTTTAACTGCATCAAGGATCATAGTCAGTCTAACATCATACATTCATGTGTGTTAATTACCAATGTACTCATCATCAAAATATTTCTCTGCACTTACCAACAGTTCCAGCACGATCCAAGTTAACCGTCTCTGCTTCTCTTTGTTTCATTCTTAGATGATCACTAGTTAAATCAGTAGTTTCATCCTCACAGCTCACATGCTCTCCATTGTTCTCCTTCACAACTTGGCCCAAGCGTGTTAACAGCTCTGGTAGTTCAAGGTGCTCCTGCTTCAAGTACCTGTATCTACATTTTCTGATCATGTCTTGTAAGGGTGGATGGTGCATGTAGTTTCCCATGACACCTGAACTCTCCTCTCTGGATGTTGATATCAATACCAGTGAATGATCAAAGGAGCGCTCACTGAAGCTTTCAAGGATTGTGTGTAACCTCAGTTTGTCTTCCTCAGTGAAGTCTTCAGGCTGTAGTACCAGCAGGAACACATGAGGTCCAGGAGCAGAGAGTCTCACACAGCTTCCTACAATCTCTGACAGTTTGTCTTGGGAAATATCAGAAAGCAGCAGATCTGGGGTGTTGATGACCACTATTTTTCTCTCCTGCAACCGGTCCACTCACTCTCAGAGAGTCGGTCAGGTGCTTCCTGAGTGTTGAACACAGTCTCTCCCAGTATAAAGTTCCCCACTGCACTCCTCTCAGACCTAGCTATTCCCCAGCAGCACAACCCTCAGCTCAGACACTGAAATGAAAACACTGAATTAAAAAAGAACCAAGAGTCGACTTAACCAACGCAAACCCAAACAAGATATTAAATTCAAATTAGCCTTTTAGATCTTGACCTTTGACCTTGTCAACCTTCAAATTAAATAATATGTGAACTTGTAATGATTAAGATTAATGATTAATTAGATTTATAGAGTTCCTACCACATAACTTTATTCTCATATCTTACAGTTCATGCTCATCTATTGTGAAATGTTATTATTATTATTATTATGATTCAGTTCAGTTTAACTCACAGTCAGGGCTGCTTCAGTAACTCAATGCTGCTTCTGTGGTGTTTCAGGTGTCTGTCATCTTCTCCCGCTATAAGAATACAGAAAAATACAATTTCAGACAATCACACCTGGGTCAACTTAATATTTGAATCCCTTTAAACTGACAGATTTCATATAATCCACAATAGGCCTGTTTATGACAATAACAATGTTGTCATTTACAGTAAATATCCCATGATTGTTGATGTCCCAGAGCTGCTGCACCTAGCAAGCTAACCTTTGGCTATCCACCATTTGTATCCCAGATCAGATTATAGCAGGCATTTCAAAGAATAATATATCATGTTTCTGAGCAGACCAGGACAAAACACAAGCCCCAAACATAGTCAGCTAAAGTACTGTTTGTGTGTTGTGTTTCTAAACGTCTCAACAGAATTTAATAGACATGGTTAATTTCTGTGCTGCTTTTGTCTGCAGGTGTATTACTTGGATTGCATGAGAGAATTAAGTTCATGTTTCTTTAAGACAAGACACAAACCTTTAGGTTAGTTTCAGGGAGATTGACACGTAAGTGGTTAGTTTGTTGCTCTAAGAATGAGAGTGGAGCCACATGATGGATCAGACCTGGTTGATAGCAGATGTATGGAACTGCAAATGCTCCAATGAAATATAATTTTTGTCACCACCAAGTGGAATTATAATGACCTTATAGCTTTGGAATGAAAAGCCAAGACAATTGCAGAAATCAAGATAAGATGAACTTTATTGATCCCTGAGGGGAAACTGGCTCATTGAGCTCTCAGTGAACAAAAGTAAAAGATTTACAGAATTTATGAGCAGGATATTGATCAGTGCATTAAATGATTATACTTTGTTGGTATGCTTTTAATTAAAATAAATCCTACCTCATTAGATGAACAGAAATAATTATTCTATCAGGTTAAATGGATGAAAAAGAACAAAATAATTTACAGTTTGTGCACATTTATGATCTCAAGTGTGACTGGACTCACCAGATGCTGTAGTCGCTGACTCTGCCATGATGCCACTCTACTGGAAACCCACAAGACAGAAATTCAGGAGCTGCTGTCTGTTGGGCTGTAAGAAACACAGGAAGGAAAAATATGGAGAATATAAAGACTCTCTTTCTCTGACACACAAACACACACATCAATGTTGAACCTTGATTTTATGATACAGTATATCCCAACACTGCCAAAGGGCTCTTGGCCAAGGGCCTGAATACTTAGTTGTGTCAGTGTTGCTGATATGCACACACACACACATATGTCCATAGATTTTTTGTACCTTTATTCATGAGACGTCCATGTTTTTTTTTCCAGCTCCACCTTACTGCTACTGCTATTAGTAGTAATATTTGTAGTATTTGTATTAGTAGCAGTAGTAGTATTAGTATTTTTATTGTGGTTGTAATCTTTATCAAGTGGTTCCTACATTATCAATTTATTATTGTATTCACAGTAAAGATACATTTCTGTCTTTATTTGTCTGCATTTATTTTGGTTGAGTTTACTCACCAGGTGAATTTCTTACTGCGCCATTCGTTGTCCAAGCTCATGAATGAAAGTGAATCTGTAAACTCCACCTGAAACCAACTCACCTGAGAAGTGGGCGGGACACTCAGACATGAACTAAGTCTAGTTTTACTTGCAGCCTAATGTCACAACCAGCCAAAAGGCAAAACACAGAAATGATGATGTTCTAGTGTTTATATCTGTATATACAGACGGGGGACAAATTAAAGGAAAAATCAACAAGTGTCTTAGTAAGGTGTTGGGCCACCACACGCTGCCAGAACAGGTTCAATTGGCATAGATTCTCCAAGGGATGGAACATCATTCTTCCAAAGATATTCCCTCATTTGGTGTTTTGATGATGGTGGTAGAGAGTGCCGTCTAACACGTCGGTCCAAAATCTCCCACAGGTGTTCATTTGGGTTGAGATCTGGTGCCTGCGAAGGCCAGAGCATCTGATTCACATCATTGTCATACTCATCAAATTATTGAGTGACCCCCTCGTGCCCTGTGGAAGGGGGCATTGTCATCCTGGAAGAGACAATTCCCATCAGAATAGAAATGTTTCATCATAGGATAAAGGTGATCACTCAGAAAAACTTTGTATTGATTTGCAGTGACCCTTCCCTCTGTAGCGTGTTGTGCTTCGTTATGAACGATGAGACTATTTGGTCAATTCTGAAAATTGACAATTATTGAAATTATTCTTAGTAATTAATATCTTATTAATTAACACTTGCGGGGCACCACCAGTTTACACTGGAATAGTCTCTTTATAATGATATCAGTCTAATAATCAGAAGAGGTGAGCTCTAGATTTCAGTGATTTTCTACCTTCATGTCCAGGATATATCAATGACACACAAAAGCCAGTTCTTTATAAATGCAAAGATTTTATTAACTATGTAAATAAAACACCAATAAAATGAATACATGTATACTAAACTAAAACAGATAATGGCAATAAAACTGGCAAACAAGATAGCAAGATAAACAGTGGCAGAGGATATATCAAATATTTTTGATATATCTCTTTTGATATATATTGATTTGACTCTACCGGATGTACCGGTAGAAGGCTACTTTTAGGCTCTTTGAATGTAAAAATACTTTTTCACATTTACAAACGTAACACACAAAGCTAGCGAACTGCGCGCTGCCATTTAAAGATAATAAACTAGTTTGTGGAAAAAGACGATGTGAAAAAGTGAGTAGTGCAACGTAAACTTCGACGTAAACAGACGCATGCTTTCTGAAGATGCATGGTGAAATGGAAGGCAGCGAGCATGATGCGGGAGCTCCCGTTCCCGATGCAAACAAAGAAGAAGAATTAGTTAGAAAGAAAGGTGCTTCGTCCATCATCTGGACGTGGTTTGGGTTTAAAAAGTCGGACCTTGAGCAGAAAACTATTATCTGCAAGCAATGTCGAGCAAGAGTTGTTGCCGGCGGCTGGTAACACGAGCAATCTCTTTTATCACCTCAAAACAAAACATGTCTGCAAGTATGAAGAGAGTACTAGGATGCACGCAGACACAAGCAGTCCCTCCACAAGTGGTGCTAAACAAAAAACCACAACGCAGACGTCGCTAGCCGAGTCATTTTCCAGTGGCTATCCGTATGACGAAAAAAAGCAAGCGGTGGAAGGACATTCCACATTCCATAACGGAGTACCGATGTAAGGACATGGTTCCTATACAAACAGGTTTAAGGCATTGATCAAAACACTGGATCCGAGGTATGTGATGCCAGGTCGAAAATACTTCAGCCAAACTGGAAAAAAGTTTGCATATAATGTGCTATTTATCTTTATAATTATTTTCTTGGCATGTTGCCTAACCTTTGAAGTTTTTGTTATATACAGTAGAAGTTATTTGAAGTATTTTTATGTTTGTTTGTTTTTTTAAATATTTCTTTGTATTGTTCAGAACTTATTTTGGAAAACAGTTTGCATATATTTAATACAGTGCAGTTTTGCACAATAAAACATTCATAAACAATTAAGTTCAATGTCAGTTTTGTCATAATATACAGATTACAGAATACTAATGGAAGAGCCCAGTAGAAACCTCATAGTTAACCCCCCGGGAATAAATTGTTACCATCCCAGAGTCTTGTACTGCTCCTAAAGCATTTTTTATTATTATTATAAGAAAAACAAATATACCATGATATATACCGTTACCGTCCAAAAATTCTAAATATACCGTGATATAAATTTTAGGCCATACCATCCACCCCTAATTCAAGGGTTTATGATCTACGTGGAGTAGAAAAAAAAGTTTTGTCTCCAGTTACTTAGTTAGGCTATAATCGCTGCTAGACGCTCAAGAGAGCAGTGTCAACGTTAGGCTCACATGAACTGAATTACTTACGTGGTGGAAAATAATTCATTGTCATAAGGCATTGTAAAAACTCAGGTTTGTCAAGCATGGATTTGGCTTATTTTCCTTGGTTAATACTTGTGGAGATGTCCATATATAATATAAATTAATGTACATGAAATGTGCAGAAAGTTCTTTTCTGTCCATGTCCCCATCATTTTAGCTTTTCTTGTGCTCCAGGTCAGAACACAGCTCATTCACTTTGAAATACTGGGGGGAAAAAAATCTAAATAGCGCATTTTTAAGTACTAATAATTGACCATCATTGAGAAAAATGGAACAAAATCGGCAAATACAAATTACAATAGTGAGACACTGGCAGTCAGTCTGCTTTCTATATTTTTATAGCAGTGAAAGGATACAGATATACTCCAAGACAGACAATTACAGACAAAGACAATTATAAGATAAGATGCCTTTATTGATCCCCAGAGGGCAAATAAAGAGGGAAAATTCAAATGGCCTATAATCGAGATTTTCATCTATATTTATATATCTATATTTCTCCAAACCGATTTTTATGACAAACTACTATTTTCGGCTAAGCGACTGACATATTATGAATCTGACTGTAGTTAGCTGGCTAGCTAACCTTTCTCACATTTTGAAGGTTTCCCAAAGAGAAAGAGTTGATACACAGCGATTATAGCCTAACGATCGAGATTCTATGTGACTGGAGACAAAACTTTTTTTTCTACTCCACGTAGATCATAAACCCTTGAATATAAAAAGGACTCATTGAAATCGGTTGAGAAATGTAAACGTTATAGTGCTTTTCATCCAGAAAAACCGCAGCTCACCATTTACTTGTAGGCCAGTCTTGCCCGGACCAATATGGCGGCGACGTTTACGTACGATCCACAGGCCAATGCGGCGTCTATGAGGTGAACAACCAATCCCATTTACCTCGTCTCAAAATGCAGCTCACGGCAGCGCCGCAAGCCGTTGCTTATGGTGCATTCCATTGTACTCGGAAATCGATAATTCCAAATCGGTATTCCTAACTTCCAATCTAAATGTGTTCCAGTGCATCTGCTCGGGAAAACATAATCGCCCGCAGCAAACTCATGTTTGTATGGCAAGTCTCAGAATGTTACAAGCATCTAAACTCAACATCAACTACTACAGCGCCATTAGTGAATAGAATCGGCGCATATCACATTCGGACGCCGTTTTTTCGAGTACACTGGAATGCACCATTACTTTGCGACGAGTGAAGCTAAAACAACAACATATCTATGGCGATATATCAACTCTCCAGTTATTATTTTGTATGATGCAGGCAGCAACATAGATCCCTGCACAGTCTCCCAACACGCGAAAATGCCAGGACAGAGTGGATTCATTTTATTTTTAACGGCAACGGCTACAGTTTTTTCTGTGTGTGATGATCACTCCTCAGACTGCTTGAGCAATGGCAGGATTAGCATCTAAATTGAAGCTTAAAGATGGAGCAATTCATAAGGTACGTGACCCATCTGCAAAATTGGAATCTGTAAGTGTCACCATGTTTTGATTTAATTTACCAAATTAGTCTGGCTAGTATATTCGACTGCTGGTTAGCTAACGAGCTAGTGGGGCTAGCCACAGGCTTGTTGGGCAGTGGCGGAGCCAGGCAATTTTCAATGGGGTGGCCAGGATGGGACCAGTGGTCATTTTGGGGTGGCACAGAAAATGCGTCTAACTAGAAAATAAGGGGCTATTTTAGGCACCTACATCTCATAACTCTACATTATTTGGAATTCAGGCAGTGGTGGAATAGATCAAATAATATTCTCAGAGCTCATTCTCTATCACTATCATACAGAGACACAGACAGATGCAGAATTCATTTTTTTAATCAAAGTCTGATTACATTATATGTAACCAATAATTAGTCAACATAGTCAACAATAGTCAACATAAACATAAAACAAAGAATTCTTGCAAAAACCTTTTAGGACTGACAATAATATATACATATGACATGACTGTGCCACACATTCAGTTTACAAGAGCTGTATTCTGCGATTATTGTGGTTTCTAGAAAACCGATTGACAAAATCTTCTAAATCCAGGGACTTTGCTCAGTCTAGACTCCACACTTAAAACACCCAGATTGCTCAGTCTATCATCATCCATGGTAGATCTCAAGTAGGTCTTAACCAGCTTGAGCGTAGAAAAGCTGCGTTCACAGGCAGCAGTACTCACAGGTATGGCAATGGCAATTTTGCATAATCTGAAGAGCTCATGGAATACCTCTTTAAATGGTTCAATGATCGTGGTGAGCTCTACTATGCTAGAGGGCTTCTGTATGCCAGATTTCACTTTCCTCTCTAGGATTCTTTTCATTTGGTGTATCTCATGTCGGAGGTCTTCTATGTTGCATTCATAAATAGAGGCAAATGAAAATAGAGCCTCCTCTTGGCAAAATGTAGCACTTGCAGGATTTAAGGCTTGGATACCCATCATTATTTCACAATTTGGTTTTGAGAATCGTCTATTTAGCTCACTCAGCATGTTATCAAGGACAGGGTAGAATATTCTAGCACGAAAAGTGTCCTTGGTCTGCTCAGAACGCTCACCTAATGGGGACATTACACTATGTCCATCTAGCCTTCTGGTCTGTTTTGTCTTTCTTTTTGGAATAGGTTCTGTCTCAACATTGCATTGTTCAGCAGTATTTAAGACTTCTTTCCAGAGTCCTTCGAAGTAGGATTCATCCCTGTAATCTTGAAAACGTTGCACAAGGGCTTCAACTAGATCCACAGCTGAACCTAAATCAAGAGATGGAGACTGAAGAATGTCAGAGAGACATCTTGCATCACCAAAAACCTTAGTGCATGTCACCAAAAGTCCAATGAACTGCAGGTCAATTTGAGCGAGCAGGCCCCGTGCATCAACAGTTCTATCTCCGCTGTTTTCTGCAGCTATTTCCTCAAGGACACGGATAATAGCAGGTAGTCTATTAAGTACAGTACGGCAAGCCATATGCCGGCAGGCCCACCTTGTTTCACTTAATCTTTGAAGCTCTCTGGGTGCTCCGTCATACATTTCTTTCTGTATGTTAAGCCACTTGGTGTGAACATAAGAGCCAGACATAAATACATATAGTCTCTGCAAAAATGCAAAGAAGCATTCAGCTTGTGGGACTGCTTTGACTGTGTCAACAAGAACCAGATTAAGGCTATGAGCATTACAATGGACATAAAAGGCCTGCTTTGCCACCTCCTTAATACGAGACTGAACGCCGGAGTGCTTGCCACTCATGACAGACGCACCATCGTAGGCTTGCCCAACCAGGTTACTTCTGTACTCCAGGCCATATCTCTCAAGGACCTGGATTCTTTTTTCTGTCAGTCCTGCAGCATCGAGGCAGGTCTGCAGCTTCAAAGTGCAAGAAGCTTTCTTTTACAGCTCCCCTGTAATAATACCTAAGCACTAAAGAGATCTGTTCCTTCTTTTTTGTGTCTTTAGTTTCATCTGCCATAAGGGCAAAGACCTCACTTTCCTTGACCTCATTTATGATGGAGGAGCGTACCATTTCTGCTAAAGTATCCAAAATTTCATTCTGAATTTGGTGGCTTGTGTATTTTGCATTGCGAGCCCCTGTCAGTTTCTTTTGAACAATTGGGTCATGGTTACCAATCGCATCCAATACAGGGCTCGACATTCCCTATAGCCCGCTTGCCCGAGGCTGTCTACTCATCAAGTCGGGCTGGCTACCATTTCTGAAGGCTTGTCCGCTCGGGCAAGTCGATTTTAATGCGAAATAATGTTTAAAACTAACCTAATTCGCTAATTGTTATGAAGACGAGAAAACCGAAGCAACAACTTCTCCAAGGAGGCCGGACTGTGTGGATGTGTGAGCGAGAGGGACGCGCCAGTGTGAGAGGCTGGCGGCATGGATGCAGGAGCCGGCGGCGTGAATGCAGGAGCCGGCGGCGATCGGGAGGATCGAGGGCCGGCGGACTGGAGGAGAGGAGAGCAAACCAGCAGCAGCCGTGTCTGAGCGAGGGTCCACGGCCGGAGGAGAGGAGAGGAGGAGAGGAGAAGAGAGGAGCGGAGAGCGGACAGTGAGCCAGTGAGCCGCGTCTGAGTGGGTCCGCCGCCGGAGTGCCGGGACGGAGGCGAGGGCGCGAGCTGCATAATTACATAATACATAATTATTTGTTTACTTTTTTCAGACTCCATTACCACCCTGAATTACCATGAGAAGTGCTACCATTCAAGCCATATTTATAAATGAATTAGTGAAAGCATTTGAAAATAGTGCAAAGATTTTATTCAAGGATTTCAGGGTGGTTTCAACCTCTGGCAATCTTATCATTCTAATGTTATGAAGCAGGTCCTCATACACTGGAGGTCTCCCAGATATTTTCAAAGTCTTAACTATATATCTGGGAATGCTATAAAGCACTCATCAGATGGAGCAGTGTCATGACCATCGTGAAACATGTGAGTAATACAGAAATGAAACAATGCATGCAAAACTTAAAATTTCTACAAACAGAGCCATGCAAAAAAAATTGCAGCAAAAACTTACCACAATGGGAAAGGTGCATTTTTTGTGTCAAAATGCACGAGAGAGCATCTAGGTAACCTGAAAAACTAAAATTTTCTTGGGGGGAGGCCCTCCCGGTATCCCCTCCTGCACTCTCCCCGCGCCGCCTTTCCGTCGTCGCTGTGGGGCTTTTCACGCCCCACTTGTCCGCTACGCGCAAAGTGGTGGGCAAGTGCCTGACAGCTGGGGGCAAGTTCATTTTTGGGGAATGTCAAGCCCTGCAATATAGCCAAGAAGTTTCCCCTGTTGTCTGCATCTCTTGTCTCCCTATGACCCCTTTGTGATATATTTTGGGTTGCAGTTAACAGTAAGACTTCAGCTACACTTTTTATATAGGTACGATTTTCCTGTATCTGCTTACTGTGTTCTGTAGTTAAGGTACTCATTAAAGATGCATTAGCTTTTTCTCCTTTCTCAAATTCCTTCCAAGCCATCATTGCATTTGTGTGTGCCTCTCCCTTTGCATGTATAGCAAACCCTCCATCTCTGAATGTTGCCTTTTTCCAGTTCTTATATCCCAAGGCTGAAGTAAACACTGACTCTGTGTTTGGGAGGCCAAAGTGCCGGCATGCGTAACAGTACACAGAGTCCTGGCTCTGTGAGTATTCTAGCCATGAGTGTATCGTGTACCACGAGGCTTGAAAGTTTCTTCACCTGTCGCCCTGGAGTGTCCTGGGAAAGAGTTTCAGGTGTGGCTGGACTGGTCCATCGGCTCTTGATTTGGAAATGTCTGTTAAAAAAACAAGCAACTTCAATTATGCTACACAGCAGAGATTAATAACAATCAAGTAACAAAGTAATAGACTTGTGGCCATTCACCTTACTCTACTCCGATAGAGGTGTTTATATGAGGTCATTTCAATCAGAGTGGCGTGAATCAGTCCTATTCATGAATTATTAGGCTGCATGTAAACATTGCCACTGTATCAGAGTGGGAAAAACTGAAGTACAATTCAAGTGTATGTGTGAAAGAGTTGGTATACCTGGAGGTCCACTTGGGCCAGCGATCAGTGGGGGCTCCTCTCTCTCGCTCTCTGAGTCTGTCTGTTGAGGTCTTTGGGAAATACCTAAAAAAAAGTGTCAGATTTTAAGGTATTTAAACTATTTTTCAAAAGGTTTTATAATGCATTTTCTACATTACCTGTTTAACATATAGACAGAATAAACTAGTGGACAATATCAGAGAAGGTAACACTGGAGTAGCCAAGTGTATGTGTGAGAGAGTTGGTATATGAACTGAACTGCACGAACACCACCAAGTAAAATTCCTAGTACATGTAATGTACCTTGGCGAATAAAGGTGATTGTGATTGTGATACCTGGAGGTCCACTTGAACCAGTGCTGACTGGGGGCTCCTCTCTCTCTGAGTCTGTCTGTTCTTTCTCCATCTCACCCTGTCTGTCACTCTCCTGTGCCTCAGCTGGCTTCTTGCTACGCTTATTGAAGAAGGATGCTATATCTGCGGTCTTTCTCTTCATTTTCATTTCTCTGAAATACACCTATGCAAAATATATCAACCTTATCACGATAACAAGTCCTAGCAAAGTTAACTAAATAAATATGTTTATGAAATTGCCTGCTCAACTTATCAAGCCATGACAGATGTCTCTCGTAAAAACAAGCTAATTATGAATTATTTCAATGTAGCTAACCTAATCAAGTTACTGACATGCTAGGGGCTAAACTTCGCTAAACTTCGCTAAATAGATACGGATGGAATAATTGAAAGCGTTGAAAAGCAATCTTCCTTCTGATATTATTAGCTTACCTGTAACCTGTAATCATTTGTAGGTTTACTAGACTTACCAAGTTGCCAGTTGTAAAGTTGCTCCAGAGGCACTCGTGGGTGCGCACCTAAAATGCATCCCCGGTGTGTTGTGGCTCTACAGAAATCGTTCCGCCTGTAAAAAAATGATTTTGCCCAAAAAAAATTACGACTGGGGTGGCCAATAGGGTGGCCAGGCTTCAGTCCAGGGTGGCCACGGCCACCCCTTGCCACCCCACAAATCCGCGCTTGTTATTGGGCATGGAAGAAGTAAGAAAACTAAAGCTGGAGTCATTAAAAGTAAAGTAAAAGTAAAGTTATTGGTTGGAGTCAGGACTCATCTTAAAGTTATTTGTTGGGACCAGTGTCTGTTTTATAAGTCTGTCATGTCAGGCTCGGTAAACTTTAGCCACCATTAGTACAATCGTGTTTGGTTGTTTGGCTGCGCTGTTTGGATGCAAATAGATTGCATCCAATAATATATTGGTTAACTAGCTCAAGAAAATTGTCAATCCTAGCTTGTCTGCAAGTTGTATTCAATAAGCTTATGGACATGAGCCATAAACAGACCAGCTACAGCAGAGAGTGTCGCTCACACACCCACATACACAAACACAAGGCACGAAAGTTACAATATTACACAGAATTGTTATCATTGAGAAACTAAGTGGAACCGCTCAGCTGCCTCTTCCCATTCTGGGTCAGACTCCGGCTCAAACATGTACGGTCTCAGTGTTGGTTCTGGAGCAGCCGCCATGGTTATGGTAAATTTCTGCATTAAGCTTATTTGTTTACCTTGAGCAGCATGAGCCCTCTGCTCTCCGCCTCCGCCAGGCCATTGCGTGGAAGTTGTATGTAATGAGCACTGCTCTGATTGGCCGCCTCACGCCTCACTCACGGCGTGAGGTGGCCAATCAGAGCAGTGCTCATTACATACAACCTCCACGCCCTCAAAACAGCCTGTTCTTTACAATGGAGAAAATGAGAGACTGAAACACACACCACAGAAGCTGGTTTTAGGATTTTTTTTTGATATAGACTTCAGAAACGTCTTGTAAAGACCCCAGGAACAGTTTAAATAGCCCAAAATGAGTACAATACCCCCCCTTT
Source organism: Hoplostethus atlanticus (assembly GCA_034670405.1). Classification (NCBI taxonomy): domain Eukaryota; kingdom Metazoa; phylum Chordata; class Actinopteri; order Trachichthyiformes; family Trachichthyidae; genus Hoplostethus; species Hoplostethus atlanticus. The sequence goes on along the minus strand of JAXDDX010000359.1, from coordinate 3,473 downwards.
AACACAAAATACTGAGCTCAGGAGCAGTGGTGTAGTGCTATTTTTTTTAGTGCCGGAGCGCAGTATTGTATGACGTCACCATCACAATAAATAAAGGTAGCCAATTAGTCTACTAGGTGGCAGGCAGCAGAAAGTGGGATTTCGAAACCGAATACAATGTATCGCTTCAGCGCTCAAACGCAACACAGAACGCTACACTGAAATTGAAACAAAGTAAAAAGATGGGACAGACACGTGTCTTCAATAACTCGCATGCTTTATTATATCAAAACCGTAAATACAAACACACGGCACATTGTTAACTTAGCTATAGAAAAGTGAAATGAACAATTACAAAAACAATTAGGCATATGAAGCATTTTAAAACAAGGACACGTTTTTAAAAAGTTTGAAGAAATGCAATTAGCTAAATCCCAAAAACGCAAAACATGCCAACAGTGCATTGTTAGAATAACGAGAATTATAATCCGTATTTAAAAGTCGAATCAAGTCAACACACGGACGGACGGTGGTCACAGATGCAGACGATTTGATTGCCGTAGTGGGTCAGAGAAGTCAAGACGGAACGGCGCAGGATTGGAGATGGACGCGGTGATGTATAATAGCACTCATGGCCGAATCTGCACTAGCTCCTGGTCCCGGAGCACTAGCCTGATGAGTCCCTGCCACTGGGGTTTGCATGATCTGATCATCACCATCATCCTGATTTTCTAATACTTGTTGTGGATCTGATGTGTTTGAAGATGAGGAAGCGGTTTCGTTAGTCTTTTTAAAGAACGAGGCGATTTTGGTTTGTTTAGTTGCCATCTGGACTGCAACCATGCACTGCCGGGACAGACAGACACGCCGTCCGTGATTTGACAGCTATGCAGGAAATTTAACAGTTAGCTAATGCATGAGGATGACGTGGTGGCGGGGGCACGGTCCATACGTCATCATCATGCAGTTAGCCGTCAAATGTCCTGCTGTCAAATCGTGCATCGCGTGGGTAAATTTATTACAATTTATTAGTCGAAAGAAATAGGCCTACATACATAGTCATTGTTTATTCATTTTATTTGGCGCATTGACATGTGTTGATTTTTAAAAAAGAGCATTTTTTTAACCATTAAAAACAAGTGCCGGAGCGGCGCTCCGGTGCGCTCTTATAGCACTACATCCCTGCTCAGGAGAGATGTACACACAGGGTATGGTATGCAGATCTCTGCCAGAGAGACCTCTGAACAGAGATTATAAAGCTAAGAAAAACAAGGGGGGTAGGTTCTAAACATCTGCAAGGTTATTCTAATAGTTTAGTCTGAACAATGTGTGCTGTGTGAAAGTGTCTTGGGCAAGGGCTCTCCAGTGTCCCTCATGGGACAGGCCTTCCAGTATGGTTTATATGAATCCTGACCTATGTCACACCAGGCACTTAGTGCATCGTGTCATTAGGGCTGGGCGATATGGCTTATAAATAATATCGATATTTTTAGGCTATGCCGCGATATACATTTCGATATTTTCACATTTTCTCTAAAACAACATAACTTTGATTTAACCCTTTGATGCGTACGATCATACCAGTGTGATCATTCTAGTAGTCCCTGCAGTGTACGATAACACGTGTGATTGGAATGTTAACAACTACACTGTCACACTACTTTAGGGTGCCCGAAGGTGTCAAAATGACCTCTGCAAAATATGTGGCGTTCCTAACTGATCATTTCCTGCCATGGTATAAAAAGAACCGTGCCTTCCGGAGTAAAATCATTTTCATGCAAGACAATGCACCATCCCATGCTGCAAAAAATACCATTGAGTCCTTGGCTGCTATGGGCATAAAGGGAGAGAAAATCATGGTGTGGCCACCATCATCCCCTGACCTCAACCCTATTGAGAACCTGTGGAGCATCCTTAAAAGGAAGTTCTATGAGGGTGGGCGGCAGTATACCTCAAAACAGCAGCTCTGGGAGGCAATTGTGGCATACGCAAATGAAATCCAGGCAGAAACTATACATGGACTCACAAGTTCAATGGATGGGAGAGTTGTGAAGGTGATATCCAAGAAGGGCTCCTATGTTAACATGTAACTTGACCTGTAAAGATGTTTGATTGAAATACCATTTATTTTGAGAAAAAAAAAAATCTCCTAATGCAGAAAACACAACAGATTTCCGTTTTCAATTCTTTATAACCTATTGAATGCTTTGAAACTGTTGTGCATAATAATAATAATAATAATAATAATAATAATAATGAACACTGTATTTTGAGTTATTTAAAAAAAAATACTGTTGTCATCATCTGAAGTTTGGTTTAATAAAAATCCTGATTATAATATAATTGTTGAGGATTAAAAAAAAATCGTACCAACTGTCATTTGTATTGACTATTTAGGAAAAAACGAACAAAAACAGCATATGCATAATCATTTTGAACACAGTGTAAATAATCTCATCTGGTCATTGTTGGTTTCTGTTGGAAGATTTTAGAATTGATGTGTGAAAGGTGTGGCACCCTGGGGGAAAGCCGGGTGCCACAAGCCCAATCAGAGGGCACACTCATGGCATAGAACACTCTGGAGTCAGGTTTCAAAAGGAAATGATACTTTACTGGTTCTATCACAGCAGAAGACAAATCATAACTTAATGCTTTAGCTTGTGTGGGGCTCTCCAGCAGCCTCCCTGGCTGCTCGCTCTGTTCAGTCTTTTCTCTCCTCCCTTTCTCCTGGACTGCAGATTCCCCTTTTTAAGCTTCACCTAATCAGCTCCCACCTGGCTGATTGGGATGCGGTTCAGCTGGGGCAAGATGGCCGTCCAGCTGTGGCATGTAGTCCCTTCCCCACTGGCAGATGCTTTGGTCTGCCACATATCTCCTCCCCCCCCCCCCCCTCTGAGCTGCCCTGCAGTGATGAAGGGCCTCTGGTTCGCCATCACTGCCACAGCTCTGCTGCCTGGACCACCGGGATCAAAAGGTTGGTTCCTGGGAACCAAGCAGTTTGGAGAGGTTAGAGTGGCTCTGGATTCTCTCACCTCTGGTTGTCCAGGTCAGCACTCCACCCTCTGTAGGTGCATCCTCTGGCTCAGGGTGTGCTGAAACCTCAGGCGTTGGCTCAGGCTGGGCTGGCTCCGCCGTTGGCTCTGCCACTGGTCCCACCACTGGCTCCGTTGGCTGGGGGGGCTGGCTCCACCACTGGCTCCGCCGTTGACTCTGCCACTGGTTCCACCACCGCCGCTGGCTCTGCTGTTGCCGCTGGCACCGTTGGCTCGGGGGTTGGCTCCGCTACTGGCTCCGTGGCTGCCACTGCTTGCTTCACCGTCTCTGGGGCTGGGGCCACCACTGCTGACTCAGGGGCTGCCACTGCCACTGGCTCCACTGCTGGCACTGTTGGCTCAGGGGCAGCCACTGCCACCATGGTCACTAGCTCTGCTGGTTCCTTGGGCTCCGTGCTGCCGCCCTCGGCCCGCTGCTGCCGGCCCTCAGGCTTGCCCCCT